>JAYKAV010003421.1:261257-318211 GCA_035582835.1 Phoebastria nigripes | reverse complement strand
TCCCTTCCAACCCAAACCATTCTATGATTCTGTGGTTCTGAATACCTCTGAAAAAAAAAAACACTTTAAGCATCTTACTCCAATTGGCGATGTTTCAAAATTTACCCCCTGCGCTGAGAAGACACCTGGCCTGACAACACACGTAAGGCTGACAGATAACTAAAGAGGACAGACTGGAGGGGAGAGGACTAGAGCTATCACAGGTATCCCTTTCAAGAGAACAAAATACGTGCTCTCCGGGTGAAGAGCATCCTCCTGCCTCCCTCCACTCCCCACAGCCCCACGGGTGCCTCTCCGGGGGCTCGGAGCCCTGGGCGAGCCTGGCCCCAAGCAACCACTCCTGGTATTTCATATTTTCATCCACAACGATTTTATAAATGAGTTGGACGTTAAAGGATGATAGCACAGTAGTTTGCCATCAAGGAAACCGCAAGCAACAAACAAAGATGTTATCTCTAACATATGGTTCTTATTTGAGGAAATATGTCTGGTTACATTAATTGACACAATATGGCTTGGGGCTGTTTATTGTTTTATAACTACTCGTGGGTTCCCCTAGCAACAGCAAAGCCAACAACACAGATACCAGAGCTGAAAACACAAGGGCAGGACCGAACACCCTTCCCCTCCGCCCCGTACACGTCCTCGACAGCCAAGTACAAGTGCTGGCCGCAGACGCTGGCAGGCATTGACCTCGCAACTGCGCTTTGCCAGCACTCCTCAGGCCAGCGAGCCATGTCGGGAAATGTGATCCCCATCCATCCTTTTCAAACCCCCCGCCCCCATATGTGGGAGCTTTTAAGAAGCTGTGCTTGGGGATTCCTGGGATAACAGCCCCCGATGCCCGACTGGCCACCTCCGTTTTAACTCCTGCCTGCGGGATGCTGCGCATCCCCTGGCAGCGGCGCTGGGCACGGGGACAAACTCAGCGCAAGTTCTCAGAGGCCATGGTTCACCCCAGCACGCTCATGTGCACGCAGTACAGACGAGTGAGGTCCCATTTTCAAGAGAATTTAGGAAGCTGCTGGGTTTTTCGAAAGATTGGCAAAAATAGGGTTGGGTACCGCAAGGCGGAGAGGTGACTGGAGACTGGAGGGACCTCCRGCTGCCTGGGAGCTGCTCCCAGCCGGACACGAGCTACTCGGGTCCTCCCTGAACCCAGGCATTGGGCCCTTTCAGCAGCCTCAGTACGTGCCAGTCTGCAGCTTTTGGTACTTCTTGAGCTTTACAAAATCTGCTGGGTGTCGATAGCATTGTCGGTGTTTCAGGAAGAGGTGGGCACCGAAATACCTTTTGGGATCTGGGCCAAAAGTGGCATATTCCTTTGCATTTAAGTCCCGTTGGTTGGTGAGGGTGGGAGTACAGTTCCTACACGGATGTTCTCCTCCACAGATGACTTTACAAACATTGCAGCTATCTTTTAGCAGCACGACGTTCCCCAGCACCCTGGCTTCGCGGGACCACACGCCCGCAGACCATGGCAGCGATGCCCAGCACTGTGCAGGCAGGATTACTCACGGGATGTGTCTTGAGATCAGCTGTAGCCTTAAAATGAGCACAATTAGGTCCCAGAGCAGGGGTTGGAGAACTAACTACAATTAGTCATATTCGGAGATGTGCCAGTAGTGCTTCAGTGTCTGAAGAGAAAGTGGCAGCCACGATAACCGGGGCAGAGCTTTGGGCTTGGCTGGCTGCAGTCAGGGCTTCTTAATCCACATTTAGATAGCAAAATTAAGTGGCCTGATTTTCAGAAAAGCCGAGCAGCTGTAGCTTCCAGGGATTCCACTGAGCTCTGTAGTGAATATATTTCCAAAAACCAGTTACTTTCATGTAGGTACCTAAACAAGGATCTGGGACCCTAGCTTTGGGAGCGAGACCCAAACGTTTTTAGATTCATGTGTTGCAAGTGAAGGGAGGGTTACTGATAACTACTCTGATGTTAAGAGAAGAATTTCTCACCTGAACCCCCACCCTGGCTCTGCCGCAAGCAGAGATGGGCAAAAGGGCTTGGGGTGCCCTTCTCGATAAGGAGATCGGCCCAAAAGAGGACAGGATGACAGAGCGACGGGGTGAGTAGGGCCAGGGTGGTTGTAAGTAAAATAGTGTAGAAAAATATGAAAGAGAAACAGCTGTTAATATGATGTAAGCAAAGCAAACGATGTGAGCAACTCCATGGCAACAAAATGAACGCAGAGGTAAATGGTGAGAGAGTATCTTCTGGGCTTCCTCACCCAAGGACGATCCAGGCTCAGCAAATGCTGAAACGCTCGTCTTGAGGGGGGGACGGGAGCGGGGCAGCAGGGAGGGCTGCTGCATCTCGCCCAGCGTGGAGAGAAGGCAGGTTTCCAAGGCTTCCAGCTTTTCAAGTGGAAATTTCTATTTCCTTGCACTCCAACTTGAGTTGTATGAAATGAAACAGTGTGGAGCGAGCAAATTTGGAGAGTCTTCTAAGGAAAGACGATCTCTCCGGGAGCTCTCTCCTTTCCCAAGCACCCAAGGGAGCTACTTGAAAAATACACTGTTTTCCTCAGATCAAATGCTTTCAGGATACTTCTTGCCTCATCCTTACCTACATTTCTGGGGAAGTAGTGTGGACTTKCAGTCTTTATATTGAATTTTTTCATCTTGTGAGGCTAAAACCAGGTTGCAGACTCCGAGCACCTCCTGCGCTCAAAGATTTATGAGTTCATCAGGGTAATGCAGTGGGGTGGAAAAGCAGCAGCACTACGCCAGCCAGCGATCCATGTGATCCGCATGATCGCAAGRGCTATCGCAACAGTTTCATTACATCTTCTCCAGCTTCTTCACATTTTCTCATATGTTCCTCACCACGTTGCACCAGGAGGCTACCAAACGATGCCAAGATACTCAATTGCCCTTTAGGCTCTCCTTCCACATGCAGAGACTTGCTAGACACAAAGATAAAATCAGGTGGAAAGAGAACAAACCCCCTCATCTTAACTGGGGGATGCTGTTTTCCTAGCCAAGACTCATTTTATTAAACTCACATTCATCCAGCCCTGGGACTGAAAAACTCATAGACAGCTGATGAAAATTACAGCAAATGAGCTCCCTTTGCACGGCGTCCTGAAGGCTGCCCAGCCGAAGCAACGGCAGATGAATAAATAGCAGGATGTCCTTTCAACGGCAGAGCCCCTCGGCTGGGAAACCCTCTGTCCTTCCCGGGCTCAGCCCCTGGAAGTGACCGGAGACAAACAGCACAACAGCAGACGCAGAGGGAGACCAAGCAGGTAAGTCAGCCTCAGTTTTACCAAGACAATAAAAAAATATGTGGCATAAAAGAGTATTCAGGGCATTGAACAAGGACACGTGCGTACATCTGAGGGCGGGTTTGAACACACTTTCTATTGCAGGAGAATTGGGTGAAAATGAAAATTATTTAATGCCACACTAAATCCTAGGGAGCCCGATTTGCAAAGCGACCTGATGTCAGACTCCTTTTTGATGCAGGTTAGTAGGCGATCTGCATCCCACTGCTTGTCACACAAATTGGCCTAAGATGGCGTTTGGAAGGTTTAAGGTAGGGACTGTGCAACGAGGAAGGTGCGACGCTGGGGCTAGCAATGTGACTGAAGTCTTCTGTATGTCTGGGTTGTCTACGGGGGAAAGGATAGGGTATGGAAAAAGAGACACGATCATTGCTAATTGCATTGGTTTACACCTTGCTTAATTACGCTTTTGCTGATGACCACAAGGCCAGAAATGAAGTTTCACCCCTAGACACGTTACTCTAAGCGAAGTCCCCAAACCAGTCACTGAGGTCAACCACAGCTAAAGACAGGGCTTTGGGTGAGAAGTGCCAGCCCATGATCTCTGTGTCCTGCTCACACCCTCAGGGTTACGGCGATCATGAGGTTTAAGGTCCAGGAATCATTTTCCCTGCGACAGGCTAAGAGGAGTCACTGGAGACTTTTGCCTTTCAGGATCTGTGCTGTAGTCTGGTTTCTCTGCGCWTCTCCTTAACGCAACCTCTGCTGTTTCAGGAGCCTGCCAAGGCTTTTGCCCTCCCCTGTTATTTACTGTGCTGGCTTTTCAGTCACTTCTGTAGATTTAATGCTTATTATGTAAAACGTGAATTGGGCTGTGATGGTGGTGAGAGGATGTTCTGCAGACCTTCTGCATGACCCTACGCATCCGTGGATTCCCACGTCTCCGTTACTGCAGCTCTTGCACAGACAGTGCACCCTGGGAGCCAGGCAATGGACGTACAGCTAATCCTCTTACATGAAGTCCTTCGGGCAAAGGACTGCTTCCTTGTAAGATGGATGCACAGTGGGTTTGTAGCATCCTTGCCCAAAGATAGTCGGAGGAAGGTATTTCTATGAACTTCTGCRCATACTACTTCATAGAAAAGCCTGGTCTTCAGAAGCAACTTTTTATCTTCTTGTTTTATAGCACAAGAATGAAAAATCAAACCGCTCCCTGTGTACAGTTTTAGCAGATGAATTACTGTTTCATTCTAGCGGGAGTAACTGCTTCCATTACCCTCGAAGGTGGTGCTATCGTTATTTTTAGAAGGAATCTATAAAAACAAAAACCAAAAAAGACATCGGCAAATATAACGAAGTTGGCAACTGCTGATCTATGAAAGCACTGAGGCAATATTGCTACTTGGTTACACCCACGGCACCCATAAATCATTCTCCACATCTGACCTCTTTCAGCTGTTGCTGATGATCCTTTTTTGGGTACTTTTTTCCCAAAACGCACATGTGGTTCTTTGTTCAGAACTTTACGATGATTAAAATGACCACTCAGTCCTGGTAACTTAAAACAAATATTGCAGCTAGCACAATGCTTCCCATACACAGGAAACAGCTGGATAAATGGATGCTGAAACGGATTTCCATAAAAGCCAATGATTCATGAAAAACTGGTGTTCAGAAAGCAGGGTCAGCTTCGGGTTTCTGAGGAGCTTCCTCACCCGGAGACAGGCTCCACCGCCCCGTSCACCGCCCCGCGTGTCATTGCCCTAACGCCCACCCTCACCATCACCGGCGATTTCAGCACAACAGGAGGAATTCACAAAATCCAGCGTTGGGGGTATGCTTCATCTACATTTTCTGCTGCCAATTAAGTGCTTCTCAGCTGACCTGGACCTGGGAAAAAAGTGATCTCATAAGTCAGGAGAAGGCAATCCCCGTGTTATTAATGCTTTCGGTTGTTTTATTTCTCAGGGCAAGCCTGACAAGGCCATTTGGGCAGGACAGAGAGGGTGAGCCTCAAACCAACCCCATCAGCGAAGGAAAGCCTGCTGCACTTGCCGTGGGTCTTCAGGCCTCTTCGTGCCTCTGTGACCGACAGATTTCTTCAAGGACTCTCTACCCAGAGTTCAAAGCAGGTACTCGCCAGCTGGGTATTATTCATTGTAGTAAAGTGGTGGTAGGCCAAAATAAATCACTTTCCATGTCACATAAATCGGGAGACGGAAAATACCATTTAGGTCATACGGTTCATCAGCTCCTGCCAGTGCAGGGCTGCTCCTGACAGTACGTTTTCCATAGCTTTTTTCCTGTCCGCTTTGAATGACTCAAGCACAGGGGCTCCACCGCTCCCCCCAGAGATCTTCCGTGGCTAACACAACTCCACGTGAGGACATTTTCCTCTGTATTGCACTGAAACTTTCCTTTGCTAAATGTCAACCCATTACTCCCATYGTGGACCACCCTGAATTATTCCACCCTTTTGCTGATGTTTACCACCCTCAGTTTTTACTCTGTGCCTGTCACCATAGTGTCTGAGTACTTCTGATCTGCAGATACATCCCGCCGAAGATAAAAGAAGGCAGTGTGGTGCCTGGTGCTTGGAGAGGTGGCCACCAAGACACCTTGGGCAAACCATCTTCAGTCTGTGCCTCATGCAGACAAACCCAGACGACCTCTACCTTAACAAACTAAAGTGACCAGCGTAGTATGGCTGTTGTAGAAGAGTTCAAACACTTGATACCCGCCTCAATTTAGCAAAAAGAGTATCAGTAGCCTGAACTGCTATAATTGATGAGGAAACCGAGGGAATGGTCTTCATCACACTTAGAAGTCTGGTGGCATTCATGGGACATATTTTCTGGTTATATGTAAACTGAAGATGTTACCACACATAACCTGCTTCCAGCTACCCATCCTAATTAAACTGCAAATATGTGGGCTCCATCTTATCTTTGTAAAACAAAGGTGTGGGTTGGGATGCTGTGAAAAACCGTGGACACTCATATAACAGCTGGATGCATGGCCCTGAATGAACAATTAGTTTTACACRAAAAACATCAGAAACTTGGCCTCAAATTCTTTCTTCTGGCACGACATTGTGCTCTTTTCACAGAAACGGAGTACTCACAAAAATGCCTGCGGGAAGCCTGATCCAAAGCGCGCTGCAGTTGTGGGGTTGAGCAGGGTCCCAGCGAGTCTGAGAAAGTGCTGAGAGCAGAACCGACAGTCTGTGCCCTGGAGAAATGATCCGGGTTTGCTCGTCAGCATCTGCCTGATAGGATGAGAGGCATTACAGCTCTACGCTACAAGCACCGTAGCATAGACAAGCGAGAAGACGCAGCTACAAAAGCCCCATCACAGCCTCTGAACACCTTCCTGCCACCTCCTAAAAACTGATGAGAGTAATTCTTCCGCAGCCTGCTTTAAAAAAAAGTTAACAATTATCTGGGATTTTTTGGCAAGAAACGCCACTGGTATTTTTCTGCAACGCCACGACTCCTTGACCACAGTCAGGGAAAAAGCTGCAGGGCCGCATCGTGGCAGGCAGTGCAGGGCGCAGCGAGGACTGCAGAGCCTGAAGAAGCCAGGAACACCCACCGGCCTCGCATACCCTTACAAATTCGATTTCCCATGAGCCCTTATCAAGCAACCCCACAGAACGGAGTGACTCCGGCGTTACAGACCTGCCCTGGAGGTCTCGGCAGAGGGGCAGCACGGGGCAGGGGGATGCCAGCCCCACGCCTGGCCCAGCAGCTCCGGCACCCCGCCACGCTGCACGGGGACGGCTACCAGATGCTCCAGCCATGAGTCACGTCACCTGATATTATGTTGAAATGGCAACTAACTTTTGTGTATATGAGCATCATCCAGTAACTCCAGCCCCGTCCCAGCACTGCCTGCAGCAGCGCCCGGGTCGGTGTGGGCTCCGGAGGGGCTCTGCGCTGCATCCCCCCCGCCCCAGACCCTACAGCTCACCCTATAGAGACCCGTGTGTGAGAGCGTGTCCATGTGGGATCTGATAAACCTGCGGGGAAAGATGGATCACGGGAGGCAGAAGGTGGTGACTCACGGCAGACCGACGGGGAGAGGCGGAGAAGGAAATAACTCCTGTCTGGGCGGCAAAAGGGTGGAGAGGTGACCTGCTTGCATTAATCCTCTGCAACTGTGCTGTCTGTGCTACGCTGGAAGAAAAAGGAGAAAAGAAACAATGCTAGCAAAAGACACAAGCTTCCCAATTTCAGTTCTCAGCCTCCGATAACCTGGAGTCCTTCACCTCGCAGATCCTCTTATCTCACTCCGGGTACACACAGGCAACCAACTGACCTGCTATGGCAGTTTAGCCACTTGGGATTTGTTTTACTTAGCCAACACCAGAGATGCCCACATACAAAATATTTATCCGTAGCCATAGCTGCAGTAAGCAACGCAGCTACAACAACTTTCCAGTGGCAACAGCAGAGAGCTGGTGGAGCCTCCACCCCACCTCGGGCATCGCCTGCTGGCCCCGGGGCTGGGACAAGGGAGCTGCGGATCAAACGGGGCGACAGGAGTGCTCAGACCTTCCCAACAGCACTCCCAGCAAAGCCTGGGGTGGGATAGMAAAGCGAGATACCAGTGTCAGCAAACAGTGCTCTCCAGCTGAATTTCTTCCTGGCGGAGGGCACGGATGAATGATGACGTGCATCCAAAGCCTGTTCGCTCATGGCACCAACCAAGATGTCGGACAAAACACATGGGACAAGGCACCTCTCCTTCTGTCAGCTGAGGATGCTACCGCCGAGATTGGAGTTGGTCAGTGATGCTCACATTTTCCAAAGCTTTGTTTCGGGGTCTCTTCAGTGTACAGCAGTTGTTGTTACACGCAGCCCTTCGTTCCCAATTTGCAAGTTTACTTTTTTTAAAAAAATAAGAAGAACAAGTAGGCAGCTGTATTGCCGCAGGCTAACCTAGCACGAAACTGTGACTGCAGTCCCACCAGCCAGGGTTCAGCCAGCCAGCAACAAGACGTAGCGAGGATTTCCCTCTTGACTCAATGACTGGCAGGGGAGAACACTGTGATCTCCAAAAATCCGGATCGAGCCTCCCTCTCGCACGCCCGGGAGGAAGGCAGACGCTCGGGTGTCAGGACGGGGGCTGCCCCTGCCCGCTGCCTTGGCCAGGGCTCCTCACRCACGCCTGGACAAAGTCACCCTGGACCGGCCAGGGGCCACCACGAGTCTCTTCCTGGTAGGGAAAAGCTCCCTGAGGAGGGGAAAAAAAAAGCTCTCTGAGCTTTCGTACCAACAACTGCTGTTTAAAACCTGAATAAATGCTGAATGCCTCCTGCCACGACCCTGCGGAAGGGCACAATACATGCAGCCAGGCTTTCCTTACCATGYACACCTGCCAAACCAAACTAAATCTAGCTGTTTTTTTGTTTGTTCGTTTCACTATTTATTTTTTTTTAATTTGTGTATATCATACGGTGTTAACAGAAGACAAAAAGGAAAGGAGATTATAGACCCTTCTCATTAGGAGTGTGTACGCCTGCCAGCCTGGCCCTCCCTTCACCAGCAACAGCCCAGGATGCCCGGGGACGGGGCACTTGCACCGAACAGGGACATTAACGTGATGCTGCGGCACACCTAGCGACCAGCAATTACCCAGGAGGAGCCCCAACCGAGGAGAAAACCTGAGAAAGCGCTAGCTGGGGAGAGCAAAGCTGGATATCGAACTGGGCCAGTCCAGCACGGCCTCAGCACCCGGCTGGCATTGCCAAATCAGCAGGGTCTCCCTGTTGGCACCCGAGCCCAGGCAGAGCTGGCACCAGTGTCTTGTGTGTTACATGCATTTCCCGTTGAAACAAGATTTGGTTGTATTTTGTAAAGAGCTGGCAATTTTTACACAGTCAAAATATTTCTACCATTGCCCCTTGCTGGCTGTTCCTCCCAGAAGAGCGACTGGTGATGGAGCGAAGCTGTTCTTGGCACATTTCTCTTCAGTTATAAAAAGCATATCTAAGGTCCCTGCTTTCTGCAGTCGGAATCAAAAGTGGTAGAAGCAATTCCTTTGATTATATTTCCAAGCCTTTTCCAGCAATACTCTACCCCGATGGCTCCAACTTTTCTTATCTTTTCCATAAAGGAGTTGTTTATTATTTCCTAGATTTGCCATGAACAAACAACGCCAGGACTGCCGGAAGCGGGAGAAGGGCCCACCGTGTCCCCATGGCTCTGTTTTCTCTCGTCCCCCCCAAGTGCAGCTTTCAGAGAACAGGTGGCCTGGGCCAGCTTATGAAGCAGGCTGTCTTGGGCATRGGGATCRCAAAATGATAGAGTTTTCGATTCTTGGAGAAGCAAGGAGGGGGATCAGCAGAACTGCTACCTTGGACTTCTGGAGGGCAGACTTTGGCTGTTTAGGGGCCTGGTTGACAGGGTGCCTTGGGAAGCAGTCCTGAAGGGCAAGGGAGTCCAGGAAGGTTGGACATTCTTCAAGAAGGAAATCTTCAAGGTGCAGGAGCAGGCCGTCCCCATGTGCCCAAAGACGAGCCGGCGGGGAAGACGACCGGCCTGGGTGAACAGAGAGCTTTGGCTGGAACTCAGGAAAAAAAGGAGAGTTTATGACCTTTGGAAGAAGGAGCAGGTAACTCAGGAGGCCTACAAGGATGTCATGAGGTTATGCAGGGAAAAAATTAGAAGGGCCAAAGCCCAACTAGAACTTAATCTGGCTACTGCCATAAAAGACAATAAAAAATGTTTCTATAAATAGATTAGCAACAAAAGGAGGGCTAAGGAGAATCTCCATCCTTCATTGGATGTGGGGGGAAACAGTGACAAAGGATGAGGAAAAGGCTGAGGTACTTAATGCCTTCTTTGCCTCAGTCTTTAACAGTAAGACCAGTTGTTCTCGGGGTACCCAGCCCCCTGAGCTGGAAGACAGGGATGGGGAGCAGAATGAAGCCCCCACAATCCAAGGGAGAATGGTTAGTGACCTGCTACACCACTGAGACACGCACAAGTCTATGGGGCTGGATGGGATCCACCCAAGGGTACTTCAGTGCTCACCGAACCACTTTCCATCATTTCTCAGCAGTCCTGGCTAACCGGGGAGGTCCCAGTTGACTGGAGGTTAGCAAATGTGACGCCCATCTACAAGAAGGGCCAGAAGGAGGATCCAGGGAACTACAGGCCTGTCAGCCTGACCTCGGTGCCGGGGAAGGTTATGGAGCAGATCTTCCTGAGTGCCATCACATGGCACGTACAGGACAACCAGGTGATCAGGCCCAGTCAGCATGGGTTTAGGAAAGGCAGGTCCTGCTTGACTAACCTGATCTCCTTCCCTGACAAGGTGACCTGTTTAGTGGATGAGGGAAAGGCTGTGGATGTGGTCTACCTGGACTTTAGTAAAGCCTTTGACACTGTTTCCCACAGCATTCTCCTGGAGAAACTGGCTGCTCATGGCCTGGGTGCGTGTACTCTTCACTGGGTAAAAACCTGGCTGGATGGCCGGGGCCAAAGGTTTGTGGTGAATGGAGTTAAATCCAGTTGGCGGCCGGTCACAAGCAGTGTTCCCCAGGGCTCAGTTTTGGGGCCAGTTCTGTTTAACCTCTTTATCAACGATCTGGATGAGGGGATTGAGTGCTCCCTCAGTMAGTTTGCAGATGACACCAAGCTGGCCGGCAGTGTCGATCTGCTCGAGGGTAGGAAGGCTCTGCAGAGGGACCTGGACAGGCTGGATCGATGGGCTGAGGCCAACTGCATGAGGTTCAACAAGGCCAAGTGCCGGGTCCTGCACTTCGGCCACAACAACCCCATGCAACGCTACAGGCTTGGGCTGTTTAGCCTGGAGAAGAGGAGGCTGAGGAGAGACCTTATCGCGCTCTACAACTACCTGAAAGGAGGTTGTAGCGAGGTGGGGGTCGGTCTCTTCTCCCAAGTAACAAGTGATAGGACGAGAGGAAATGGCCTGAAGTTGCACCAGGGGAGGTTTAGATCGGATATTAGGAAAAATTTCTTCATCAAAAGGGTTGTCAAGCACTGGAACAGGCTGCCCAGGGAAGTGGTGGAGTCACCATCCCTGGAGGTATTTAAAAGACGTGCAGATGTGGTGCTTAGGGACGTGGTTTAGTGGTGGACTTGGCAGTGCTAGGTTAACGGTTGGACTTGATGATCTTAGAGGTCTTTTCCAACCTAAAGGATTCCCTGATTCTCTGATTCCATGACAAATTTAGCCATTTCTGTGTGCAAAAATGCAGAACCGAGACTCTGCAGTTTCAGTGCACGCTGCTTGACTGTACAAGCAACAGATGGGGCAGGTACAGGACAGAGACCCAGCTTTTAAAAATCAGGCTCCGAGAAATAATATTTTGCACATGAAATCCATTGTGAAAGATAATAATTAGATAATAATTAACTAATGCCAATTGCATTGACTTTAGAAATGACTGCTAAGCAAGCTGCTTAAAGTCACCAAACCGCCAGTGACAAGGTCAAATACTACYGTAAACCACAGAAGTAAACTGAAGAACACAGACATCCCCAGCTTACTCTTCTGCTCTATTACAGCAAAACCCACTTAGACGCTTGCATTAACACAGCTATGGCGGCAGCGAGGGACCTGGTAAGTGATGTATTTTCCCCCTACTGAGACTTGCAGGGGATTAATTTCAACAGCAGTCTGCTAATGACTACTCAGGGATGCTCGGATGAAGTGAGCAGGGATGAACCCCTTAGAGAAATGCCTTTGAGGTACCAACCGCTGAGCTGGTGGAACGTGATGGGCTCGTCCCTGTGTTGTGTGATTCCCTGAGTGCACACCGGTTCCTGCGGCGGGCTGATGCAGATTCCCACCTGGGCAGGGAAGGGTGCATCCCGTCAGAAATCAGCCCAGCCTCCCTTACGCACAGGCTGCCCACACCCACGGCTCGAGAAGGAAACCTGGACTAAAGCGGCTTCCACAGGCATTCCTGCTGAGCAAGGTCACCCCGAGCTCTTGGCTGGTTCTCCTCTTCAGACTCTTAAAATCATGGGGCTGTGTTGACAACATACCGTACCGTTATAATGGAGATACCATTTCTTGTCAGGCCCCCTCGCCCCCTGCAGATGTGGCCTCATGAGCTGCAATTCTGCAAATCAAAGCTTCGTGCTGAGGTGTCACTCGAGCAGACCCTACCTGTGCCTGGGTCAGGACGTCGGGTTTCACTTCAAATGATATTTAAGACCAGCCCTGTCCAAGCTGGTCACTAACCTCAAAGTTCCCTTTGAAACCCACAACTCCTCGGAGCACACCTCACATCACCTGGGCTTTTCACCACGTCTAAATTTAAACTCCCCAGGGACGTTAGCATGGCCTCCCGGCTAAATTACAGCCTAAGCAATAACAAGTACAAAGCCCAGTACTCACACCCCATTTATTCCCATTTTTGGTTTGGTTTTGTTTTTATAATGGGTATGAAAAAGGGCTGGACCTCAAGTTGTCTACATGTTTATGTTTGTGCCTAGAGCAAACTGCTTCCAAAACAGACCATGAAGGCACCTCTTACACACGTCTGCTGCCATGCTTTCTGACCCAGCTGCTTAATTATCTTCTTTTGTACTTTGACCAAAAGTTGTTTGCATCATTAAAGACCTTTTACACACCGCTGACTGCAGCTGGCTTTCTTCGTGTGCACAGCAATCAACTTCTTATTTGTACCAAATTGTTCTTTAACTCTTACATCAATGAATTCAGAAGCTTTGAAGCATTTCCAGCAGTAGCCAGCCTCCGCCGCAGCAGCCACACGAGGGCACGTGCCCGAAGCGGGCTCCGTCTGCATCTGCTCTCCCCGCTGCACCCACCACGTGCAATGCTCTGCGTCTTGTGCGATGGCCAAGGCGGGTTTTTAGCACCGAGTCACACAAGGTATCGTTTACCTGCCCTGGGAGAGTTTAAGATTTCCACAAACAAGAAAACGAAAAATGAAACTTCCCGGGTTTGCTGAAGCGAAATCCCGTATGTTTCGACTTTCGGTTTGAATTCCAACTTCTTTTGTTCTTACCATAATTGGATTTTACCATAATTAAGTCACAAAGCGAATTCCAAACTGAATAAAATACAAATTTAACTTTCAGTATTGTGAAAACAGGGTGTTCTATCAACTTGAAAAACATTCAATGTCTTTTCGGTAATAGGAGGCTCCCCAAAACAAACCATTTCCTGTAAATTTGTGGGTTGGAGGAACCAGCAAAACCAGGTTTTATAGGCTAAAACGGCTCTGTGTCATCACTTGTATGTTCCTGACATTTAGAAATCGATTGATTTTTAGGAGATATAAAAATCTACACAGCTTTCAGAGCAGCCAGCATCACTCCACACCCTATTAAATGAACAAGTGCAGGTAACAGGAGAGTAAGAAATAGATGGCACCTGCAGCGTGATTTGGGACTGCTCTTTTTTCCTCTAGTATGTTAGGTTATGACTCACACAAAAAGATAATAGTTAAATGCGATTTTTGAAGAGGCTGGTGCAGCGCTCAGACCCGAGACAGCGACATTTTCTGGCGCAATTAGACAAGCTTCACAAGTGAAACGGCTTCTGCATTAGCCCATCCTAATTTTGTTCCTAATTTTGTTTAGTGTGTGTGACAGCAAATAGAGGATGAATAAAAAACAAAGTAGAATACCTGTTTATTCATGACCTGTGGAAATGGGGATGTGCTGACACAAGCAGACAAACGGTTGCGTGGGGATGACAACGAACCGCTTTCGTTTCTCTCCACATGCCGTATCTCAGAGCTGCCCTGCACACAGGTCAGCGCTGCATTTCAGAACGTCGCTTGCTATGGCCTGCAGCCCAACGAGCAAGGCGAACACACAGCAGTGCCGTGGCGCGACGGGCCGATGTAAAACCTACAATTTATGGACCTCGCGGGGGGTGGTCATGTACAAAGCCACAGTAAAAAGGCAAAGAAGGAAGGCAATGCGCACAGTGCAATCCACACCCTAACGGCATCCAAGTCTGACAATGACATAATTTTGCTGGCCTGCCAGTCATTGCTGCTCTGCTTTCACTTTTAATATGCTTGTATGGAGTGATGTGCCCACAGCCGCAGCCCCAGCCCCGCACACGGCCAGGGTGGAAGGTGCCCGGGGCTCGTCCCACCACAGCACGATGCTCCCGCCAAGCTCTTCACCTCTCATGGACACCTCAGCCTTTATTCCAGCTCAGCCTCGACTCCCTGCCTTAGCTCCCACCTGGCTGCCCAATTCGGCTTTGATTCTTCAAACCCTTGTTGTGCCAAGCCCCAAGAAGTTTGCTGCTCCAGAGCAAACCCTCGCGTCCCCGCAGAGTGCTGCGAGGTACCAAAGGCAGCTCACGCTCCCCCGCCACGGAGCCCAGCTGCCAGGAGTCACTTCTTGGACACAGCAATTTACATCGAGAAGTCTCTTTAAAGCTTGCTTCAGAGAGAGGTGAAACTGCCTTTGTATGAAACGAATCGCTGAAGCCTACTTCAGYGGAGGACAAGAGCCATGGAGCACACAAAAAGGGCTTTCTGTCTCACAAAAGGTATGGGGATAAGGTATAATACGCATTGTAGGCAATTTTTATCTTAATATTTTTTAAAAGCAGAATTTTTTAAAAGTTCTAAATATTCTTTTACGGACTTTCCCATGGGAAGCACACTGGGAAGGAACGTCCATTTAAACTGGTGTAAAGCAAACCATAACAGGCTGGCGTGATCGACATTCCCCAGTTAACTTCRAGGTAACACTTGCCTTTGCCAGTGAAGCGCTGATGGAATTGCGCTCGTTTTCACTGCACGGTTATAATGCAGTGAGATCCACTTAGGTAGAACAGAAGGTACCACATTGGTAGGCTGCTCAGYGCTCGTCCTTTGGCTTACTGGGAAGAAATATAGTCACATCCTGGCACTGACCTTAATTCACCAGTCATTCAAGACTCCAGATGGAAAACTGCAAGGAGGGAACGTTTGTCGCGCGGTTGTTTCAGAAGATAGAGGGTATCTCTGGAGAGACAAGCAAAAATAATCTGCGGGAACTGGCCATGCTTGGAAGATTTTTTTTCATTATCTGGGAACAGTTCACAGTGCAATGCCAGATGCTCATATTTTCCATCACACAAATTATATTTCCGGTGTTAAAATGTCTTCAACATTAATCTTTTGCAGTATCCTTTTTATTATCCTATCAAAATTAATTTTGTACTATGCTTTGAGGATGAAAAAACCCCCACATAAGTGCTAAGCATATTTGGTTATATTGTTTCACACCATTACAGTTGCATATGGAGTTTATTCTTTCTTCAGTAGAATACACTTAACCACCTACAACAATTAAAGATTAAATCGAACATCAAATCTCATTATGTAAATAAGTTCCCATTTTAAATAACTAAAAATAAAGATGTGTGGGTTTTGTCTGAGAAAGAAAATTTCCCCAATTTTATTCTTCTGTTCTTTCTTTTGTACTAAAAATGTCCAGTGCTTCTGCAGCATACTGCAGGCTTTAAAGGAAACCAGTTATAAAATGCTGGGAGCCAAATCAAGAATTTAAAGCAAAGAATATCTCGCAGCACAACTGTTTCTTTAAAAGAAAAGAAAAGAGAGTCTATCTTTTTTTCTGATTAATACATTTTAATGATATATGGCATTGGGTCTGGCTCCAGTTTCTATTTTCATATACTTTTAATGCTGCTAAGATACTAAGATGCTTTTTTCTGAAGTTTAATTTCTTCCTTCGTGAAAAAACTCCATATGCAACCCACAGGCTGGGATCCCAGATCATACACACCAACTCAGTTAAAGATCTATTTATCATTTTTAATACATGAGGCACATCACTGCTTTATTTTGTAATATCCTATTAGGAATAGAAGTTTGATACATATGGCAAGCACTTATATCTATGATACATATGGCAAGCACTTTGATACATATGGCAAGCAATAATTCCATCTCCTGTCAAAGGAGCGGCAAGACAGCTCCATGTCACCAGACGTGCATTTGACTCTTTCTGCACTATTATCTGTGGAGAACACAGAAATTTTGAGCAACTTTTAGTGGAAAAGTGATGACCCATAATGAGGTATAGACTGACTGCTTTAAATTCGATTGCTGCTCCAGCGAGTGACCTGGGACAGGGAGCGTGTCTGGGGAAAGCCCAGGCTCTCCTGCCCAAGCTTCCCGCAGGCTGGATACCAGCCATTCCTTGTCCAACAGCCATCGATTTGCATTTGTGACATGTGCTTGAAATAACATGCCTGGCTCTTGCTGTACGTACCGTGGGCTCTGATGCTCGTCGACACTTGAGTTAGGTTTGGCTTTCCCAAGGCAGCCCATGGAGTCCACATGCTGGGTGCTTCCARTGCTGCCCAAGAACTCAGCTCCCTGATCTGCTGGGGGTCCCGCTCTCCTGAGAGTCCAGGCTACATGTAGGTACTTGATCAGTCTTTCCTKTTTGTTTCTGCTCCTCTTCCAGAGTGAACCAGCAAGTTCCTTCTGAGATGAAGCCAAGCACAGCTCTGAGCACAGCTTGCACCAAGGACTGTCCCCAGAAGAGCTCCTGACCTACTGTCCTGCAGGATGTCCCCTGTTCAAAGCAAAGCTTTCCCCCTCTAGACTATGTTGGCCGTGTCCATCTGGTTTCATCTCCTGGGACGCAAGCCTTTAGCAAGAAGAGGACAACCCCTATATTGCAGTTGTCTAAAAATTGCTCCCCTGTTCTGCTATGGCAGCCAAGCACCACTGCAGATACACGCTGCTTGCGTAAGGCCTGCAAGCCAGAAACTCCATCTTCAGCTTATCTCATTTGCACCTTCTGCAGGGATGGGGCAGAGCAAAGGCCTGGCCTGAGGCTGGGGAGCTCTCCCCGGTGAACACAGAATGGGACAGCAGCTTAAAAGGAGCACTCAGAAAGCACATGCAGAAGTTTGAGGCATCCCAAAAGGACTCTTCCGTTGCTTTGTATGCCAGAAACACYGTGATGGCTTCACTTGCCCTGCCCCACCTTGGCTTTGGGTAGTGCCCTGTGCCTCCCCTCCCATCACACACAGATAGACRTGCTTTCCCTATCAATAATGATGGTTTTGCACTCAAGAGACGGTTGGCCAAACCAAAATGATGTTTGATGCTCACATGAATCCTTCTCTAAAGCATCAGACCAATATTACTGACTCTTATCTTCATGCCCAGAGGAATCGGGGTTGGCACGGTGGGCAGGCTGGAGAGAGCAAGGGCGGGGCAGCGCTGGCCGGCACAGCCCGCAACGCCCAGCTCAGCCTCACAGGACAGCGACCTGGTCAGGGTCGCCTTTTCCCACCCACAAACCCACGCGTGTGACGGCAGTCCCCTCGCAGCTTGCACCCACGCACTTCTGCTTCCCCCCAGTACTCACGTGCTGTGCTCAACCATGGAGCGTAGACTCTCTCCAGTTAATAGTAAGACACTAAATATTTGAAACCGCTCTGGAAATGAAGACTACTGGATAAAAATACATGGATAAATTTGGTAACAACACAGTATGTTAGTGCATTGGAGATCCCAGTATGCAAACTGGCAGCCTGCTAGTGGAATTAATACTTTATGGAAAGATTTAGGACTGTACAAGCTACTATTCTCGATCAGGCAACAATATCAGCTCTGTCAAGGAAGAAAACAGAAGCCTTTGCATTAGGCAAGAACAAGACAACCCGTTGCCATGGGACGTTTTCTTGTAACCTTGAGAAGTGAAAGGATGGCTTACTGCCTGGAGCCAGCGGGTCAGGATCCCACAGAGGCAGATTTGTTTCAAGCTTGGAGATTTTTTTAGTATTCTCTTGTGCCACGAGTCCTAGAGCGCAGGGTCCAGCGTACGAAAAACCCATTCATAAATGACACCGCTTCTACAAGACTCATTGCCTCCAGGAAGTTTTATTTCCTGAAAATGTGGTGATATAATTAGGTGTCTACATTCTCCGTGGTACTTTCTGCTAGTGCGTTTCATCCCATTACGAGAAATACTCTGTAAACTTTCCTTGACTATGTGAAATTAATATAATTGTTTATAAAAGCTGGTGAAAAAGGTTTCCTGACATTTATATATTTTGCTTATTGCTTAGCAGCAGGAGTTCTGGGTTTCTGTGAGGGAGGGGAAATGAGGGAAATATTTGTTCCTGACTTGGTTTGGATCCATGATTTATACGCTCCCTCATGCTAGAAACATTATTTCTTTGACTGCTCTCGTTATTTTACGTGCTATTCCTTTCTTTACAATTTATGACCACACAGTCACTCTTTACTACTGCTGCTGCTACAGGACATAAACACCGAAGCAGTGGCCAAGAGCCCAGATTTTGAATCTGACCTGTTTGCACGGCCCCAGCAGCACAAGGGGAGGAATGGCTGCCACGACACGGAATTGGGGATATATACTCTGTTACCGAAGGTAAGAATTGCACGGGGGCAGGCTGCTTTCCACACCCGTGCTCTGGCTTTGCCTTGAGCACAGGGACATTACTGCGCACTGGTGATCTCCAGCCAGCAGAACGGTCCACAGGTAAACATCCCACCTCTTCTTCGATATAAACGTTCCAGCATTGAACTCCAGATTACGACACCAGCTACCGCAGGGTTCACCGTGATGCCTGTTCCACAGCTATATAAGGGCATAAAATTATGTAATAGCACTCACTGGATTTACATAATTTAAAAATTCTCATAGGACTGTAAAATACAACTGAAGTTCATATAAAATTTTATGAAAAATCTGCATAATAGAGCTCTGGAGCTCCTCATTTTAAGAACTGCCTCAATGCAAATCTATTACTTCGGCACAGGAAGGCCCTGGGTGGACAGCGGAATAACAATTTTCAAGCTCAAAGAAGTCAGGACCTTTCTTAAACACAAAAAAGAAAATCAGCGTCACCAGCGACCAGAGAAGGGGACCATCTGGCCGTCCTCCAAACAGGCTTCGGGAGTGCCCCCCATCCCTTTCTTTCTGCATTTGTGGAATTACTGAAAAACGAATTTCCTGAGGCTTGCATTTCATCACAATCTTTGACATTTCCAATTTCCAACACCTTTAAGAAGAATACGAGTAACTGAGCAAAGTCAGCAGGTCCCATAGGCAGTTCCCACCATTCCCCGGGTATCTTGGTTGTGCTTAACACTCACTGTTGCCATTGCCCAATTAATTAGTCAATTGGTATTGAGCACAATCCCGTTTTAGTAAAACCAGACAAGCCTCCGCTGAGCATAGGGAGGATACCGCCTATACATGCTGGGTCRGAAGCTACAGCCGGGCTCTTCTGCATCGGGGAAGGCAAGCTGCCCAAATTGACAGCAACCATCAGGCCTCCTGTTGAGCCAAAGCTGAGGAAAGCTGAAAGGTGAATTGTCAGGCTCAGACCTCCACCAAGCTGAGTCTATACCCTCCTGGGGACAGTATTCATGTTTGATTCTAACACACCCCAATCAGCTGATTTTTGTTAACAGTTTCTTTGAGGTCAGTGCATAAAAGACTACCAGCTCAGGTCCGTTCCATCTGCCAGGCGACGGCGGAGTACCTACGCCATCTCTGTGCCGCAGCAGCTACCAGAGTAACTTTTACAATAACTGAGTTTTTGTKGCTTTTGGAATTTGTGAATAGAGGAATTTTGAGCTTTTAGATAAATTCTGCTACCACTGAAATYAGGTAAGGCTTACTGATCGTTTCAGTGGGAACAGAAGTTGACTAAGACAAAGTGCATTTTCAAATCTAGCTCCAGATGCTAAATCTAGAGTGGTCATTTCTTCCATTGATTTTATTGAATAAAATTCATTCCCCATTATGCCATTGGATTCAACAAAGCTTTTCTAATTTTCTCCAGCATTGAAGACATGGCCTACTGCTGTCATTTTGTCACATATAAGACTATCTCATTACTCAGAAATAACGAGAAGGTCAAGGTTCATAGTGCAATTATAAATGTATTTACAAGTAAAGCGTCCTGTGAAGAAGTAACTCCATGACTCCGAGTGAAGAGCTARCCCAGTCCCAAAACTTAAACAGGAGCAGGCAATTTCAGTCATCCAGCTGTTCATATACATCCTCTGAGAGTCTCCAAAATGTTCCCCTCTAACTTACCTCCCATGAAGTTTCAGTCCAAGTCATGATCTCAGAAGAAGATGAACAGCAGTCTTTCAAGAGAGTGACTCTCGGGGCACTGGGGGCACCAGCAGGTCGGAACTCCCCCCTGTGCCTGGGGATCCCACCCCTGCGCTGCTGCCCTGGCCCGGGAGCTCAGGCCCTGCTCCTGCCCTGGCCCCAGCCCTTGCCCAAGATGGGTCTAGGTGGTAGGTCTACCTCTGCCCAGGGGACTTGCCAGGCTGACCTGGGCCTGCTTYATCGCCTCTCCTTGTCTGATGACCGCTGGGCTGTTGCCAGAACCTGTTACTATCACCAGAGTGGCCCTCTTTGGGCTTATCTGACCAAAAAACTCGAGTATCTGGTGACATAGTAAGTAAAATCTCAGACTGTGTCTGTGTTGCCCATTGCTGTTTCACTTAGCCCACCCAGTGCTCCACATCATTGACAAACTGCCCCGACAGCAGACCTGCCGAGTTCAAAGAGCAGGTCCTTCTGCAGCATCTGCACACTAACAGAGACAACCAAGACTTATCTGGGCTTTTTATGCTCCAAAACAAACCACGGTTCCATGTATCAAGCAGTAAAATAAAAATATTGATCCTCCTGTGCAACAATTTTATAGAGAACTCCAGCGTGTCTACTTTGAAGCTAAAAATCATGCTTAACATAAAGACACTTTTCTGATTAAATTCAAGAGGCAAGCATCTTTTGGACAAAATGTATTAAGTCTTCAACTCCTTGTTAATTAGCACAGCTTGAAGACTCGCACACAGATGAAGCTATGTCCCTGCCAATGGCTAGTCTACTGAGCACACGGATTTGCCACGTTTTCATGCTGAGTGATATATACTTCCCACTAGCRAGTCTCACTGACCTAAGCATAATTATTTGCAACTATAACACTACTGAATTAAATAATGGCAAAAATCTGATTCTAACTGAACAAACCACATTTTTACACCAGAAATGAGCAATTAAGTTACATGGGAGAAGAGACAAAATAGGAAAATTCCAACAAAGTGGTTAGGGAAAACAGTATATGAAATTGGTAATTATTTTAATTACACCTGTTGAAGATGTGCTCCTCTTGGAGAGACAATATTTTTTCTTTTTTACTTTTCTTGTCTTGAAATGTAGATAGCATTTAATTACATTGATATGCAATGGACAAAGAAACATTATTGCACCAAAAATATATAAAAGTTTAACTTAATTTTAAGTTGTAGAAATGCATGAATTGCATCAGCTAGGATTTGACCTCAGGGGTCCACAAGTAAATGGTCATTTGATGCACTGGAATGGTTTCCTATGTGCTATGCATGCGTATGTAGCTGTCAGAGCTGACTCAGTTGTCTTCTTATAACTGCAGCAATCCTGCTCCGGGGCTCATTCAGCGAAGCCGCCCTTCCTCTTGGAGGATGCGGGGGGCTTAGAGCTGGCAAGCCCACACCGCCGCTGCTGTTACGCTTACTGGGGGTGGGTGCCTTAGCGGCTCTTGAAATACCAAACTGTCCAGAGAGATTGATTTCCTTCCCAGCGCTGGGGCTTGTGCGGCTTTTCTGCCCGTAATCAGCGAGCAGGGCAGCAGAGGAGGTTAGGCTGCCCTGAGTCAGGGAACACAGCGATAACGGGAAGTTTCCACTGAGCTTTTTTAGTTCCAGTACTTGTTCCCTGGCTTGAGTCAAAGCTGCAGTCAGCTCATAGCGTTCCTCACACTCTCTGCGCACCGTCTCCTGGAGAAGAGTGTTCTGCAAACAGAAACAAACACTGGCTTTACAAAATGCCATTAGTCAAAAACTGTGCCTATTCAGCTCCTCAGGCTTCAGGCAGGGGTGGTTGGAGGGTACTGACGCACACAAATCCTTCAATACTTCCCCATATTTTGGTTTCTCTGAAAGTCACTCAAAGGACATACATCAGCATTTACACACCCTTCATTCCCTCAGGAGACAGTGGAAAATATGAGGTAAGTTATCAGAAGTTACTTCTGATCTCCTGCCCATCCTCCAGCTAGGGGGAAACTGGGAATGCTGCTCTTGGAAAGGAAAAATCAACGTACAGAGGTTGAGTATTACTGCGCCACTTCATTATGATAAGATGTTCAAGAAGTTATCCTCCTCTGTAGTTTAAATAATTGTGCACCGATTTTTTGTGATGCATTCGTTATTGATTACTATTTCCCAAATAATTGGGATAAGTTATTTTCAGTCTAGTGGTTTTCACAAACTTTGCACTGCGATTACTGATACCTAAATGGGAAGTGACTGGTACTGGACCTTGAGCAGACAACTGAAACTGTTTCCATCTTACAGAAGTCCCTAAGTTAGTATATTATGTAGAAGTTATTTGTGATGCTAATTTTCCTGTTTTCCAGCTGAAACAAAAAGTAAATAAAACACAAGGGACAGCATCACTAAATTGATTCATAAAAGTCTGAACTACTGAAAGTACAATTAGTACAAGCAGAAAAGATCCACTTTTTTGTTCTTTTAAGGAAGCAATTGTTGCTGACACCAGGAGGTCCATGAGAATGGAAGGGAAGCAACCACCAAGGCAGTCTCCAACACAGAGAGTGATGATCGAGTCAAACGGAGAACACTCTCAGTCATGCACAATCTCGTTGCCCAGACACAAACATTTCTATGTAAACCTCTTCAGTGCTAGAAGTATGAGCTGTATGCCGGGTCAGATCACATATCACCTTGAAGTGAGGACAAACATTTGTATTTGAAATTCTCTACGTGATTATGACAGTGGGTGTATACAGGGAAGAAAACGTGTAAGAAAGATCATCTCAATAGCACTTTTTTGAAGTTTTGAAGAGCGAATACTGGTGTCAGTAGTCAGAGCTCAGAAGTGTGTTCCCACTAAAGTGGACGGTGGTAAGCTCTGTTTAGCCAGAGCTAAACTATTAAATTTTTGCCTGTGTGTTCCCATCAAAACTTGAAAAATTGTGGAGAAATGAAAAGTCCTTTGTTGACCTTGACCAATTTTTTTAGATTTTAAAATTTTACTTTGGTCAAAGCATCTGTAGTGGATGTAGAGTGGAAACCAGAAGTTCCGCTCAGGCTGTCTAACCTCTGTGCCAACTGCAAGCGAAGGAGCTGTTGGAGAAGGAACATAACTACATGCAGAGGTAGAAGTGGGAGAGATGTAAATATCCAAAATAACTTATTCTCTGAATACCTAACTCTGCAGACAACTTAATGAAAGAAAGCTAGACGTTACTTTCCCTGCCACTCGGATGGTCACTGATAGACCATGAAATTATCTGGGAAGTGTTACCTGCAAATCTGAGAAGGTATCCTGGTGCAAAGTTTATCTTAAAACCAGTTTCAATTTTCAACCACTCTTATCTCCCCATTTCCTAATATAATTACATTAGAGGAGGAACTCTGCTTCAGAGTGGGGAAAAGAACATAAGCAGAGCTGGTGGAATCTCACAATTGAGGATAACAGTGTGTTCCTTACTCTGCTGAAGTTCCCGACCAATACTTGAAGAGTGCGTGTCTGTCCAAGAGCCTTTTCCATAGGTACAGGACAGAACAACCCCCAAGATCATTCTAATTTCACTAACATAGTGTTTCTGAACCTTTTTCAAGGAAGAAATAAATAGCAACCCAAGCCCTAATGCATTTTGAAGAGTTTTATTTTCACTGTTTACCAATTTCTTTCTGCCACTTAATTGCTTTGGACATTCCAGTCTAATCTTATCTACAGTCCCTGACTTCACTGTTTTCACATTTCTCATAGAGCAGTACAGCTCTCTCTCCTCCCTTCCCATTATATTCCAAACATTCAGCAAATGCTTGTCATAAGAATATCCATCAGTCAAATTTCTCTTCACATTTGATTAATTTTTATGCATTCCTGTGTTACAGAAAGTGGATTTACTGGTGGGAGGTGGGATACATCCCCATTAGCACGGCAGGATGCACACACATATTCCCACATTAAAAGATGCAATCTCTGCCCCAGAAGCCATTCAGAACAGGACTGTGTCTACTCTCATTCCTGTTGACAGTATGAAGATTTTTCTTACAAATGATTTCCAAAATAAGTAAGATTACTGGGAGGATTGCTGCTGTCGTGTTCAAAGAATGAGAAATGTCCATGTCTTCTACTTTAAAAACATGAAGAATGCTTTATTGTTTACTCATGTTTATGTAGCGTGATGTGATGCTAGAGACTAAGAAATAAATGTCTTGCRGGACCTGAAAAATATATATATTTTTAAAATAAAACACTAGTTTAAGTGCTTGCTGAATTAAAAGTTTCACATATTATGTGGTACATTGTATTTATCAAATTATGATGGACTTGTTTTACAAATGTTTTCATTTCAATGGTTTTTAAACCAGTACATAACAGGGTCTGAAATATAGATGTTTTTAGAAATTATTTTAGAAATCACATGTCTCTAAAAATAGCAAGGCATTTCCTCGGTCATGTTCCTACCTCCTCTTGAACTTGACTCAAATTGTGAATCAGCTGTGTCCTCTCCTGGGTTAATTTTTCCAGCTCATCTGACTTGTGTTTAATTTCTTTCCTCATATTATCCAGAAATGATTCATTATTGTTCTTTTCCATCGTCAGCTGAAATTCAAGTTCAGTAATTAGTCTTTTAAGGCTCTGAATTTCTTTTTCCTTATCTTCATCTTTCTCTGCAAGTTTGATCTGGGCATCTTGTAGCTTCTTTTCAAGAATTTCTGTCTCCATCCTTAAGCTATTGGTGGCACTGGATATTAATCCTGGTATCTGCATTAGATTAGACAAAAATTGCATTAGTCTACATTCAGTGGATGTCTTTAGATATGTAGAATTAAGTATCAGACAAATGTTGACTTCAGGAAAAAAGATACAAATGCAAACATACATGTCCTCAGAGACAAAAAAAAATGGTTTGAATTTACATAATACCCTCAAAGGATATCAGAACTCACTCAGAAGAGAGAGATTAATTAGTAAGTCCAAGATCAAACAGAGAAATAGAGGTAAAAATGGGAAAACTTAACTTCTTTACAGAAAGCCAGTATTTCTTCAGGGTTCTAAAATCATAGTCAGATATTTGTAAAGTGAACTAACTCAAACTGTTATTTTCAGCTCTTTAAAACACTGTGTAATGTAATGGATTTTAAATAACAATATAATTTCATCAAATTTCTTTGATTTTTCCAGAATTCTCAAGAAATGTGTCAAATCTTTTGAAAACTAAGGTTATAGGTACAATTTTCAATTTCTATATAAAACTTCAAAAACTGTAGGTCTGGGTAGCTGGGAATAGCCAACTGCGTGCGATGCAACCACCAATACAGACAAGAAAGCAGTTAACTGGCCACTGGACCTTACTCCATCAGTGCTGAATTAATTTGGGAAGGGAAAAAACAGTGTGGACAGTTTTGTGACAATTTGTCATAGTCTGAAACAGYCCAAAGCTTTTAAAAAATAATGATGTCAGTTTAAAAATAATTAACAACTACAGTCTATGGACATAGATGAACTCTGGGTAGAGAAAATGTGAGAAAAGGAAGAACTTCCACACCATTTAACTTCAACTAGAATAGTTACATTTTAGCCTGTTCCATTAAAAAAAAAATGAAACAGATGCCACATACCAAGATTGGGAAAAGAATATTGTATCATCTAGATACAGGACTACACATAAGGAAGGTTTTATTCCTTCACATACTATTTCTCAGAAGTTTACATTATCTACTGCCACAAAACTTTTCTCTTGAGTGTTACACACCTTCTTCTGGAGCTCTTCGTGATCTTGCTGGTATTTTGTGATTAGTTCTTGATGTTTTTGTCTTTCAATGTCTAGTTCCACTCTCGCTTCTTCCTTGACTTTAAGAATTGCTTCTTTGTGTCGTGCTTCACCTTTAGCCAGATCAATTTCCACCTAGGGAACAAGTGTTTTTTAACAATATGTAGCAACTTATCTTAAAATATTTTTCACATTCCACGCTGCCATAAACGAAGCGATGTGAAATTTGGCAGACTGAGATTTTGCACGCTGAACAAACACAAAATGATTGCAACCGTTGGAGYCTGGCGAGGGGAAGCTCCCGCTTCCCGCTGGCTCACGGCGGCATGGATGGCTCCTGCTCCGCAGAGCATCAGGACTGAGTCACACCCGGCAGCCCTGGGAAGATGTCTCACAAGCCCCATGGAGTCTCAAGTGGTGCTAGATGCCTAAATTTAGGCAGTTCAACTTCATGCTAAATCACTATGAAAACACTAAATTACAAAATTCTTAGCCGGTTCTTAAAATAGATGATTGTTTTGCTGGAAGCATTTGCTCTGGAGGTAAAACTCAGCTCGTTATTATTTTCAAATGCAGCAAAATGATACATTTCACAGTAAATGACATCTACTGTGCTAAAAATAGGCCATAAGCTCCATATTAAAATATAAAGATGTTAACTCTTTCTTATAAAACCATTTTTTATTCACGCTCTGCCACTCAGCCTTGTCAGTGAATAGCAACTTACCATATAAAACGTTTGTCTGTCTGCTCCCAGGGACCAGGCTCAGATGACACACACTCCATGCGTGCTATCTTGCAATTCAGAAGTGCAGTGCACATTAGCACCACATACCCATTTTATATCGTGTCCCCCTTCCCCTAAATCTGCTGCAAATACCAGAAATCTAGGGGAAGGAGCATGTAGAGGAACCTCCACAGAACCTCTCAGCAAGGCATCAGCAGGATGCCTGCCTCTCCAAGCATCAGCCGGTGCTGACGGCACGCGGCCGCCGTGCTGGCCCCGTCGCCAAGTCGAGGTTAGAGGGAGCAGCAAGGCTCCACGGCTCAAGGACAGCAAGGAGCAGCTCCAGCTCCTTTTAGGGTCCAGACAACACTGCACTGATGGTGTGTATGCGGAACAAGCTCTGGACAAAAAGGTGGAGAAACGAAAGTGAGAGAGTTGCAAATTCTGCGTAAAATATCCCAGACCTTAAGGCATCTCACATATTTAATATCATAAATTCAAATTTGAAAATTCAGCCATAATTTTCTGAAAATAAAAGCCTGGATTCTGGAGGAAATACTGAAGGATGTATTTTGAAAAATATTTTTCCTAAACCAGTATGCTAATATTGTATTTCTGCAGGCTGAATTCTAATGGACTTAATTGTAGCACGCTGAAAGAATATGAAGGGCACATTAAACATGCACAACACGAGCCTAATTACTTAAAATTATTAAAAGCAGAAAAGCCTAGAATGAGCTTAATTACAATTATCTAATTTCACACACTAATTATGAGCAAAAGTATAACAAATCCCCCTAACTCTTTTTGGGGAAAAGATAAACTGGAAATATTTTTATTCTTTTTTAAATCAAAATATACCCAATTCTGGGCATGGAATAGGCACAAATACCCCACTAGGGTTTAGCTTAAAACTGGTATATTTGTAAGATCCTCAGAGTAGACTATTATTATTATTATTATTGTTATTATTATAGATATATCTTCTACATTATTAGATATGGGAGTTAGGATTCTAATCGTAGACAAATTTATTAACTCTATGTGTTATTATAGAAGCAGATCGTATGTTGGAGGCTACTTGATTACAAAGACTAAAAAAAATAAAGGCAGTATAAAAAACTGAGCTCATTTTGAAGATTATATAAGCATTTTTCACACTTAACACTTGAAGCTAATAAAGCTGATAACCAAAACAGGAAATAAAATGGCAGCTAATCTTCAAAGAAGGCATAATGGCTACTAATTGCTTTAAAACCTCTTACACACCCCTCATTAATTAATATTTAAAAAATCCACAAAACAAATGTTTACATCAATCTTAAAATCTTTTGTAAAAGATATATTTTTTTTGTTGTTCCATTAAAAAAATGTAAGGTTTATCTGTATTTTAAATAGAAAACTGGAACACTTTATACTTATGCAATGGCACACTGACCCAAGAAAAAGATAACTTTGTCACTTTGTCACATTTCTGATTCTTTTGTCTGATGAGAACATTTTTAGAGCACTTAAGGGTCACTGCATTTTAATGGCTGTGATACCAAAGCTGTAATTGCTCTCTCTTACTAGTAGCAGTCTTTATCTTCTTTTAATGTCAGGTTGAACAATACGTTGTGATTATGCAGACAGTGTGACCTCATTCTAAAATTATATCCTGCGACAGAGAGGTTAAGAAGTTTTAAAAGAAATGTAACTGATCCTAATTGCTAGTAGTCCAAAAATTTTCCTGAGACTAAATAAAGCTTTCAGACATTTATCACGTACTGAACCAAAAAAGAAAAAGACAGTAATTTTAGTCACCAATTATGTAAGGCTTAAATCAGAAAAGTCAGAGTTATTGTTCAACACTATTTTCAATTTTTCCTTCACAGATTTTTTTTTTTTTTTTTTTAATTTCTTATATTCAGTTTGGGGTTTTTTTGGTGCTCGTGAAAAAGCTGCAGATTAAAACAAAGCTTACATGCTCACAGTTGTTTATGGTAAACAGCTTTCCAAATCCCACTGGAAGAGACTGGCAGCTGGACTCTCCAATCCCAGTTAGAGTGTCCAGCTCAGAACTTCACAGCATGACCCAGAACTACAAGAAAAGGTGATCTGTCCCGCAGAGCAGAGCCAAAGATCCCAATTCCTGAGATTGCTGTTACGCAGTGAGGCTGCTCAAAGCCCAGTATAAACGAGGAGCTGCAGCACACATTCCAACCAGCTGTGCAATTAGCTAAGAAACCTATCCAATTAGCACACACAGTGGGCAYACACATTTATTTTTTAAATCAGCTGAAAATTTTTTTCCACAGCAGACCCCAAACCCAAGTATATACTAAAAGAYAACTAACAAGTTATAACCTAACTTTGTAGAATGTAATAATACCCATTAAAGATGCAGCTAGTRGTGGGAAACTCTTCTAGCAGGAAAACACACGTTAACAGGAGTTTATGCTTGTGGAACAGACCTGTGCAACGCGTACAGCACTGGCACGGCTGCGGCGAGGTGCTTTGAGGGCGGGTGCGCAGCTGGGTGTGCTGCCCTGCGTCTGAGGATTTTCATAATGTTGCACCCTACATCCATGGACCAGGACTAGACCTAATCTCTTTCCCACTCAGTTCCCCAACCAAGCCAGTTACCCCCTGAATTCAGCATGTCCTCCTGGCTGTACTTCAGCCATCCTTCTCATCTGTAGCCTTTACTTAATTTCTTTTTTCCTTCACTCCATTAAATAAAGGAAAAATGGGCATGTATAAAGGACCATGCATGCAYGGAAGGTGTATCATTCTCCCTCCCACCTTCCCCTTCCTCCTCACTGTGAAAGGAACCATTGTCCAATTACCAAAAGAGCCTAKGTAGGAAGGTGTATGAAAGTGGCTTTGCAGGCTTTTGTAAGAGTCAGTGAATAAAATAACAAAGGATGGGCCATTTCACGGAGAAGCCAAGTCGTAGGAGTGTCAAGTCTTTTCAAGTGAAATACAGAGGTATTTTCACAGTAAATTCCACTGAAGTCTTTATTTTCATACTGCTCTGATTTGAAGGGAAGGCAAGTGAAAAAAACAGCAGAGTCATTAGCAGGAGCCTATTTGGCAGAGATGTGACTGCCTGAAAGGAACTGGTGATGCTAGAGGTCAGCAGAAAGAGCAGAAGCCTTCCACACCATAGAGGTCCGTTCTAGCTCCGGGACTTTCACTGTGCAACTCCTTTAGCTCTTTTTTTTTTTTTATTGTGAGGACCCCCAGCTCAAGTGAATGGATGAGCCACATGCCTTCTTTCTGCTACCACGTCTTCCTTCCCAGTTCCCCAGTCTAACCATGGTCCTCCACCTACCCACCGTGCTCCTTAGCCCCCTCCCCTAGCCCCYCCGTTGCAGCCGACAGCCAGCACTACCTACCTTCTGCTGAGGTTCCCATGCTGTAATTAGCTGTGTGCTCACCAAGCCAATACCCGTCTCCCACTGAGCTGTTTGCTCAGCCTGTGGGCACGCAGAGTCTGCCAGGTCAGGCAGAACAAGGTGCCTCTCAACCACTCGGCAGGGAGACTGCTTGGAGGGACACACATACCCCGAACCCCAGGTTGCACAAGCTTCCCTGTGCCCCCAGGCTGAAATCAATGCTTCAGATCCAAGTACTTCAGATTTTGAGCTAGATGACACTGCTAATTTGGGGGTGTCATTTTCCTCTCCATACATGTGGGAGCCTGTCCTGACACCAGCGGGACCTATGGGTTCATATCAAAACAACAACAAATTCCATGTTCACAGAGGATTTGGAAAGGATAAAACTGTCATGTTACCTCTTCACTTGCCTATTGCCATGAGTGACAGAATCGTCCTGGGGATGGCATGAACGCGTATCCTGCTTTCATAGCTGCCGTAAGTACCAGGCAGGGTATCCACATACCTCTCGCCCCCCTCATCAGCTGTACGGCTAACAGCTCCGCTGCCTTTTGCTATTCGACAACTCCTGATAGCTCCAGAATCACTATGCTACCACAGCTTGTTTGTTTAGCTCTGCTTTGGTTTGCAAATACCTGTCTTCTGAGGAAAGGACATTTTTGCTCATCTGCATATTACTTATTTCATAGATTTGTTTTACAAATAGCAATCTTCAGTTTCAGTTCACCTAACCTGCAAGCAGGAATGCTCTGCGTTCTCTCCATCTTGTCAACAATGCACAACCTTGTTTTTACTGGGAAACTMCTTCAATATTAAATATATGCCTTCCTATGCTTCTCTGCCAGATGTGTCAGGAAACAAATCCAGGCACTGATGCGCTCCCCCATGCAGAATTGTGGTTCAGGGTCTATAACCTGGACTGTTGCACACAGAACAGGGTGGGGTCTGTATGTTCACCTCCTTGGAGCTTGTGTAGGACAACGGCCCATGAGACTGGGCTTTTCCTGCTGCACCCCCTCCTGCAGAGTACACGGGGAAAGCACGGAGCTTGGAAGATCAGAGGTTCAGTGGGCTCAGTCCTGCTCCTCATACCTGGGCTTTCAGGGGACTGCACTCCTAACACAGGCACTTTGCAAATACCCTGAAACCTGGGAAGTCCGGATCAAACCTGAACACCTGCCAAGTCTGTAAACGCTCATACTAAATACCTTCTGCATTCAGTTCCAACCCATGTAGAGAGATCACCCGTTAAAACCTCTTGTACAAAGAATACTATTGACATGTTTGCACTTGAGGAGATCGGTATCTGACTTACTGTACTCATTCGTGACAGCTGATTACAGCTGAAAAAAATAAAGAAGAAATCGAAAGGGTGCCAACTCCACATCCAGTATTACCTTCTCCCTCCAGTTATCTTCATTCCGCATCTTCTGTCTTAATGTTTCCTGCAGCTGCTCTGTTCTGTTCTGATGAGAAATCAGCATTAACTCCCTAGAAACCACAAAAACTCGTATGTAAATATGTGCTCTGCCCAGATTGGTGGTATGCCATTTTCTTGCAATTAAGTCCTTTGTGGCAAAAGCTTGTCTTTTCCTCTTCGTTTAGTATTCTGTGCAATAAGCCCAGCAATCCTGCCTGGAGCCCAGAGGCACAGCAGTAATCACTACTTAGCATTTGCATAATGCCATCACATGCTTTATGAATTGTATGCTTTAAAGAAAATACTATAGTTGATCTTTCTTACATACACACATATTTAAATGTCAAATATTTTTAATATTTCTCAAGTCAAATTTTGAAGAACACTGAAAAACTGTTATAATATTCAAAACGGAAATTGTATTTAATGAACTCAGAATGTTACTGTCATTAATTAAAAAATTGTAATAGGTTTTGAATTAAAACCACTGAGTGCTTTCTATTGTTAGAGTTACTGTTTGTTATGTGAGGCTTGTAGGGCAAAAGCCCTGGAGAGTTTAAATTCTTGTAACTTAGATTATTAGCAATGTACCACCTGGAACAACTCATGTATCTGGGGTTTAAGTAGAAGGGAAATATTCTTAAATTAACATGTAATATCTTTTCATGCAAGTACTAAAGTACAAGGAATATTCAAACCCTTTAAATATGAAAATACCTTCATGCCTCTTGGTGTACATCACTCAAAAAATGCTTATCTTCTCCAAAAGCCACTTCTCTGAAAACATTTTCCATTGTACACAAATCAAACCAATAACATACTGCCATGTCTTAAGTAGGGGACTGCATTTTCTATTTTGCCAATAAAAGACAAGCTAATTTATCAGTAACTGAAAATTTACTGGCAGGAAGTTGTCCATACACTTCACCAACTACTTCACCAAATACTAGACCATATCCAGTAACCTGGCATATTGTAATATTTATAGCATTGTTACAGTTTGCAAGTTGCTAATAATGTAAGTTACAAGAATTTAAATTCTCCAGGGCTTTTGCTCTACAAGCCTCACATAACAAATAGCAGCTATAACAACTGCAATAAATGGGTGTTTTGATTAAGCTTGAGCTGAAGCCCTGGACTGCAAAACAAGGATTTTTTTTCTCCTTTTTTTTTTTTTTTTAATAGACTTTTTTCTTTTTTTCTTTTTCATTCAAGTTTTGTCTATACTGTAATAATTTTAAAAAATCCATCCAATGAATTCCAAAATTTGAGGCTATGAGCTCAGGGCTGCCAAGGCTTTTACAGTTTTGCCCTAAAAGCAGGAGATGAGAGAGGGCAGTGGCAGGGCAAGACTGTCCTGAGCACACAGGCAAGGCAGCAACTTCAGAACACACAGCTGGGACCAGCAGGTCTCTCCCAGTCTGCCCAGTGCCATAGCCACACTCCTCGTCCTGCTGCCTCTCCTCCCGCATCCCAACTGGCACAAACCACCTCTGGTGCTTTACAGAATCTGTCTGTCCTTTCGGTAACGGTGAGAGAGGTTGAGGAGCTGGCAGAGGAGGAATGTTTTCTTTTCAATAGATTTCCAGAAGGACAATCTAGGCTGAACGTATGGTCACAGGAGATTGATTACCCATGGTGACTCAGCTCCGATTACCTTTCTTGTTTCAACATCACCACCTCTTCCTCTGTTTGTCTAAGAAGCACTTTAAGTGCTTGCAGCTCACTTTCTGATCGACCGGTTCTTCTTTTTAGATCTTCTTCTTTCCTTTCTCTCTCAGCCACCTCTTCCTGTAAATGTTTGCATACTTGTTGGCAAATTAGAAGACATTCCTCCTTTTCCTTGAGCTCTTTCATAAGTCTACAGATGAAATAAAAAAGTATCAGCATCGTAGTTACTATATTCTTATTCACAGACAGATACTAAATAGACAGAAATTATTTGTACCTGGAAAATAAAATATTAGACAAAAAGCTATATATTCTTTATGAAGTTAAATCTAGTGACGTGAACACAGAAATAGAAACTAAAACCAGAAAAAAATTACTGTATAAAAGCTGCATTAAAATAATAAAATAATTTTTTTGCTCTCACTCCTCAGAAATCTATATGTTATGTTATGACATATAATTTCAGCATTTACCTTGACTCAGAAATTCCGTTTTCATATTTCATTTTTTTCAGTTCATTTTGACAGACATCAAGTTCCGTTGATTTCACCCTATGAAAACATTAAAAAAATGTGTATTTGTCCAAAGAAATGATAGCCTTTACTCATGCAGTAACCTGAACATCAGGTTTATTGACATATTATCTAACTTGCATTTTCTATTTTAGTTAAAAGGCAGACAACAAAAAGTTCTGTTAGTTCTAGCTAACATTTTTAAGTAATTGGAAGTTACACTTCCAACATAATCTCAGCCTAACCTAGGATCACAACAAGGTTAATGTTGCGAACAAGAAAGTGAGATCTTGCAACAGTGATGAAAGTTYCAAGATAGATATGAATAAAAATGAACAAATAACAATTTAATAGGTAAGAGGGCTGAAAACTTCACAGGTTTCCTGTCATTATGTCATCATTTCACCAATTAATAACCATGGTTAAGCTTCATATTTACATTTAAACAGATATAGAATATGTTATTTTATTAAATTGTACCCATATTACATTTAAATTTTAATATTACATTTGGAAACCCTTTACTGTTTMTTTAACTGTGTTCATGAAATCTTTTTTTCATACTCAATACTTGTATTATCATTAAAATACTTTGTTGCTAAGCATTCCAAATATTTGCAACTTCGTTATGATCAGACCCTCTGAATATAGGAACTGAAACTAGAAAATACACATCATAAAAGAATGAAACCTTGTTTAAATTTCAGGAAAACACACAAAAAGACGGATGATAGCTGGTCTTGAGATTGGCAGTACTAGTTCATTACTCTTGAACTTAATATTTGAAACAGTAATTTTTATTTTCAGTAGTGAATTATAAAGTGTTATAAAGTGAATTATAAARCGCTGCTGTTTCTGAATGGTTTTCTACGCTATATGCAAGCAACGAGGATTTTAAATACAGGAAAGCATTCGGATCCTGGATCCCGCGGCTTTTAGAGGTGACCACACAGGTCCCACTGAGCACCGCTGCRTCTGGACAGGACCCCGGAGGTCGCCTGGTCCGATTTTGGGTGCCCGATACAGCTCCCACAAAAGTCAATGGAGGGCAGCCTCGGGGCAGGGGGAATGTGGCAACTCCACTGCACAGCCCTTAAAACATTAACCCAGGAGAAGAGTGTGCAATAGCACAACAACATTTAAGAAGAAGTGCATCTTTTTTCTTRTTTCCTCAAGTTTTGATAGAGGACTCATTTCTGCTCTCCCCTTAATCTGTGGGCTGCAGCAGCAGTGGTGTCTGAAAGCGGGACCGGGCACTGCTCCTTTCGAGTGGGCTGGAGACGGAGCAAGCCGAGTTCTTCACTCTGTGTGAGTGCTCTCTCTTCAGTCATCTTGCTTCAGTTAGCTCCGACAAGTATTTGATGACATTCTATTTTTGCTCTATTAATTTAGGTTTTGCATACTCTTACCTGAAACCATAGGCACAACACAGTAAAATTACAAACCGCAATAGCATACTGGTGCATGGGGAAAAGTCACAGCAAATTTACACTGGGGGGGCAGCGGGGATAAAAAAAGAAATCATAGTCACTGATTAAATACTAAAGTTTCTGATTAGTTTTATTGCACCCTTCCCTCCATCCCAAACCTACAATGTGAAATACTACTTTCCACAGACATTTTCAGTCCAGAAGTTATGTGGATTTCACAAAATTTATCCTACAGTTGTGTGTTAAATGAAGTGTCAGATTGAGCTAACTTAACCTTCCTCTTTGCTGTATCATTAAACACAGCTGGAGGAAGAAAGCCCTGCTTCCACAGACAGACATGCTCAGTCAGGTGGTTAGAAATACGGACCGTTTAATATGGAGATAAAATATTTTCTCTGTTAGTCATAACCTTCTCAAATCATCATGACAAGCAGCACTGAAAAAAAGTGGTCTGTTACAGCTTATGCACAGTGGCAAAACAATCAAGCAAACATAAATCTTACGTTAACAGCTTTTTGTAGTGGTCCATCTCGGCTGTTACTTTCTGCAGCTTCAGTCCAATTGTCTCTACTTGATTTGTTAAATCTGAAAACAAAAACATGGGTTTCATGTCTGTATTTATACTAAAATAATTCACTTCTATACATACTGTGTTTTATTTGCATCTCAGACATGTAGCTCCTCACTCCCACCTCAAACAGGCACAGCAGTACATCATAGCACTGCCTCTGAGCAACGCAAAATGGCCATCTGTGAGAAGTACAGGTTTATGATTTGTAATATTTGAATTGATCTCTCACTGCTTACAAACCGTATAAGCCAGTTGTTTATATTTTCTTAAGAATAACAAATTACTTTTATTGAAAAGGTTGGAATGCTGCTGCACCGCCGTACACTTCAGAACAGCCTTCCAATTTCTATTCATATACTAGCAGAGACTGCCTTTATAGCAAGAAGCTGGGTTTTTTTGTTTGGGTTTTTTTATCCTGCCAGAAAACATCAAGTTCAACTAAATGTAAACATGAAGTGCTTTAAATCATACGGTTTGTACATAATGCTGAGAGCAAAAGCATGCAGGAGCGCGGACCTGAAAATAACCTGCTAATGCTACTTCAYGTAAAACATTGACACTGACTTAATGGCGCTATATATTTGGTCTTAGACTCTCTTAGCTAAATGTTATCTTTCAGAACTCATCACCTATCAGTTTCAGTCAGCCATTGCCTTTTTTCTGGTATATATCCCAGTTCTCTTCATCTGTACAATTAGTTTAATTATCTTTTTTTTTTTCCACTTGGAAAAAAAACTTCCAAAGAAAATACTGAGCAAAGATAAAAGAACTGTTAAATATCACTCCTCCTGCACGGTTTCATGTAAATGAAAAAGTGACAAATTTACTCCCAGCAGATAATGTAATGCTTTTGATTTATTAGCTTTCAACCCTCTGAGTAAGCTGGGTCTCTTCAAACACGGCTTTGCAGGACAGACAGCCATCCGTTTGCACTTGCAGCACAGCACCCAAGCATTTTGTTGCACGCAGGTAACAAGCACGTGCTGTGCAAAAACACAGGCTGGTGAGAACAGAACAAACATTCTCACCGTTTGCACCTAAAACTGCTTGCTTGCTTACAGGTGCAAACTAATTTTTAAAGCTTACTTAAAATCCCTTAGTGACACGTATTAGACCATTTTATCTCAAAGAACATAATAACAAATAATTCAAACTTCTCAACCTTCTCAAACAGTTATATATCAAAGAAACCTCATCTAGTTTTGTCTGTGGCCTAATGTTATCCATTTTTTAAAGAGAAATCCTAAGCATAGTCATAACTTCAGGATTTGAAGCCCTAAAAACTGATGTAACAGCACATACCTTAATCTGATTCTCATCTTGATGAGTCAACCATCATAATCATAATAAGCTCATGAACAAGGAGAGCTGGCTTTCAAGAAAACGTAAGAATGACCAGAAATCAAAGTTGTTTCTACAAAAAAGGCAGCATCATAAACTACGTGGAAGAAAATGTACGATAGAACATTGCAACAAATCTAGAAGTGGAAGAAAAAACAAGGTTTTCCCTCAAAATGCAACAGCAAACTAGACAAGCTGACTTCCTCTCTGAAGGTAAACTGCTACTAAGAGAGTCCAACCCCTCTGTCTTCAAAGCTCTCTGATATATCCTCCAAGAAGCCAATCTAACTGTGATTCCTGTTCCTACGTTTATCATTTGTGACATCAGAATTCACTGAACTTTTGTAACTTTTCCTACGTGCCTCTTTCACTCATATTTTCCAGCAACTATCATGATGATGGATAATCCCAGAGTGTGATTTCCTGCCAGTGATCCCCCACGTCACACTTTATCTTGCTAAATCCTACTACCTGAAAGATTCCCATATTTTCAATAAAGGGAAAAGGAAAGTCTCAGACTACAACAAAAATTCAGGGAGAGAATTATATAGGGTAAAGTACACACCACCTGTCGGACACATTGCCAATCCATCAGCATTTATAAAGAGCTTTTTTAAGAGAAAGWTAAAATTTCTTTAGGCTCGACTAAGCTCTTGCAAAAGTCAGTGGAAGTTAATTATAGAAGCACCTTCTATACCACCTGCCACAGACAACAAAACAGACAAAGAGTATTTTTGTATAACATACCACTGCTGTTGTGTTTATACATTTCAGACACAAAAATATTAATGCAGTCCTGCTGCATTCATTTTTGCAATTGTTTAGAGACATTGCCATGTCACTAATCTTTTAACATTGAAACAGCTCCTGCTCTGATTCACATCAGTCAGAGTCCACATAATTAAATGGGCAAACAGAAGAGTGTAAGTAGATATTCAAGAAAAAAAGCCTTTTAATAAATGAGAATGGATTCACACAAAGCGTTGTTCATTACAAGCCCTGACTGACAGAAGAAAATGAACCTGGACATTATAGATCCTCCTGGAGTTAAYCTGTTCATTTTTTTAGCACACAGGGGATGCTGATAGCACTCTGCTGTGCACATAGTGAGCTGCCCCAGATTGATGTCACCCAAGTTTATTTTTTGTCTCCTTGAAACAGTTCAACCTACTCCACAGAACATGAGACACCACAGAAAATGCAATTTTTGAACAGATTGAAAAGAATAATATTGCTGGGAAAAAGTAAAAAGCATGTTTAATCACCATGTATAGTTGATATCAGTATCACACTGAAAAATAGTGTGTATGTATATACACACGCATATCAAGTTATACATATAGTAAGAAATCAACAGTGTTCCATGAGAACCGACAATTAGAGGGAAGGTCTAAAATTATTTACTTCCAGTCATTATTTTTCTTATTTTTCCAATGCTTTTGCAGGGTATTAACTCATCAAATGTTAACATTGTCAAATTATATCAAAAAATGGCAAATGGCAATTCACGTGGAATTCTTCCTGTCCCGGATTTGGAAATCCAAGAGTCCATAATGACATGCTGTTCTTAAAAAAAAAAGCAGTATTCTTGAGATTATGCAAGTAATTTCTCTCATCTGGAAATACAGGTGAAAGCACTGAGAGAAGAACTCAGACGGAAATGCTTTCCAATGGGAAAAGCAACCCTCTCCAGCCTGGAGGGCAAATTTTTTCTTTTTTCCCCCCCTCAAAGGCTCTGCTTCATCGTTTGCATTCTGTACTCTATTTTCCATTCCAGGGACGATTATATCTGAAGTAGTCTATTTTCTCATGTTGCTTTCCAGGTCTCCAACAATATAAACTTTTTATCAACCAAATTACCTGTCTCTTTTACCCCAAAGTATAGCAGGTGATKCTTTATAAATAAGTCACCACTGTGGCGAAGGAACACAGCAGTGAATGGACCAGCCAAATGTACGCGAAAATTCACTTCATTTTGAAAATGTAATGTAAATTTGCTCCAATTGCTTTTCCCCTAAAGAATATGGGATTTTTAGTCCCTATTTAAGAGTTTTGTCTATCACTGGGTGACTGATTGTCCTCAAAAAATAATTCAGAATCAGGAAAGCCCACTACTTAAATAAAAATGTGTCCTTAATCACTGGCCAGACAAAGCCACAAGCTTACCTTTTTTTTTTGCCAATTTTATGGATGTGCCAGTACTTCTGCATTAACCAGCAGAAGAACACAAACCCCCAAACTCTTCTCAGTGATGCTACCGAAGAAGTGAATACACAAATGACACTAAGATCATTTCTCGGAAGACTCTTAAAAGAAAAAGACAGAAAACAAAACTTCCTGTAGTAGCAGCACAGTGGTATCATCTCTAAAATTATTCTACAATTCTGTAACTGTACTTTTTCATAAAGTGCTGCTAATGTGGGTGGAGGAAAAGGGCTCCACAGTAATGACTGGGCACTGTCGGGCTGTCTGCGTGTGAGCTCGGACCAGGAAAGCTGGAGGTTGCCCAGGAACCCTTTGGTATCTAGCTCACCCGTGGCTCTTCTCCCGAGCACCTGTGCCTCTTTCTGAGGATGCAGCATGGGAAGAAAGAAGAGACTAGTCCTCATACTTCTGTGCTGAAACTATTTAAAAAATACAAAGAGTATCTTACATTTTTCTTTGTATAAAATACATTTTCGTGAAAAATATTTTAGTTCAAAGCTGTAGAAAGAATTATGTGAAGCTGGGGAATCTGCAACCAACACTCTCATTTTTTCCTAGTGTGATCACAAGAGATCCACAAGCATTTCTACACTTGACAGTATTTGCATAATATAAAAAAATGTGAATATTTGTGCATGTTTTCCATTCCCCAGAGTTTTTCAGCAATAAATGGTCTAGAAAGAGAAGAAAATTATGAAATATAAACATTTTTAAACTTACTCATAAATCTGTTTAAAGGAATTGATACAACAGTACTGCAACTAAAAAAAAAACCCTTATCATTACAAAAAACCTAGAATTCACAGCTTAAGGTTACTTCTATATATATTCTGTTGCAATGTCTATTTGACTAATGTGAAATAAGTTCCCGAAGTTTGAATGGAGTGAATATTTGCTGTCTTTTAATATATACATTATCCATCACAGATATTCACAAAACACCTTGCACAGTATCATACAGGAGGTAAAAACTTATCTAGAAATTAGGGCTTCTTAGAAACATCTAAATTATTTACATTATTGGCTTTCCAATAATTTGTGGCATCTGTTGTTCAAGTGAGTTATTTGAGAAGGTTTGGTGGGGTAAATGATGATAACTATTTCCAGGTGAATCATTGCCTGCCCATCTCCTTGGCATTCCTCATAAAACTGTCAAAAGGACCTTTTGGTATCCAATAGATGCAGGCGGCCTCCTGCACTCAGCAAGGCATGCCCAAGTACACAGCATCTCTTTGAGTTATCAGCAACTTTCCAATTTCTGTCAAACTGGATACAACTCAGAAGTTCTTTTTCCCCATTTCATAAAATATATAAACAAGAGGTTATTTGCACTAAACTTTCACCAGTCAATTTTCTTCTCTTTGAAGATAGGAATGAATTAATGCAAAAACTATATAAATGTAGTGAGATCGGTGTGAACTAATCCTCCAGTATATTCCAGAAATTGTCTTTCACAGAATACCGTCATGCTATATTTTAATTTTTCAAGAGGGAAGTAGTCCACAAAACTTCAAAACAAGATGAACTACAAACACACGCACACACAGTTGACATTCTGGGCATTCTGGAAATTGCATATATTAAAAGGAGAAGGACACCATAAGTATAGATAATAATTCACCCATATTTACTGTTACCTACTACTAATAATTAACTGCTATCTATATTCAGTTAGCAGAGAATACTTACCATTTACATCAGACTTTCAGAAACTTAAAGAATCAAAAGGAGCAACTGGATACAGTTCTACCTGAGAGCACCATACACTGGCATTTAGACAAAAGAAGTCTCAGAAATCCATAGAGACTGACCCTCTTCATGATATAGGAAGAAGATACTTCTAGCTTTCTGGTGAAGGCTGTTTTCCCACGACAATATTGAAAAGAAATGGAAAGTGAAAAGGTCTGGTAACAGTTAAATTAAGCCTCACACATAAATCAAGCTACGGTCTGGCAAAAGTTAAGTTAAACTTCCTTCGCACTCCGTTCCAAGTGGCATTTATTACCTCCACAGACCAGTCCCTGCCCCATTTCCCCAGAGGCGAAGAGTAGGTTCTGTACAGAGACAGTCAGGAGCGCAGCAAGGATCTATGTGGTTCCACTTGTATGGGCATGCAGTCGGCTGGGGGAGAGCCAAGACCTCTCAGGAAGACTAGCGATGTTGTCAAAAACACTGGTCTTAGCAGCAGCAGGCACGGAATATGTTCCCACCATAAAACACAGTGCAGTGCAGCAACAGCTGAGCTAGGAGAGGCTTGAGGTGAAGAAGAAACAGTCACCTCTAAAGAGGCATTGCTCCAAACATCACCTCCCTGACCACTGTGCTCAGCGGCAGTAATCCTATTTAATAGAACATACGACTTTGCTGCAAACTATTCAGCTAAAACTTGGTTCAGCATTTTTTCATCTGCTCTCCCCACCCCTCCTTAAACCATTTTGACTGTATGTTTTCCTGTGCGATGAATTAAGCAATTAGCAGCTTTGCAGGCATTAGAAAGGAATTTTCCTGAAAAAATCAAATTGTTTCAGACTCTACAGTTTCTCAGTATCCCTCATAGTGCCCCTTCTAAGCTGGGTATGACCAAGGAGTAGCATTCAGCAGTAAAAAAGGATTGAAGACTGCTGACCTCGACTCCTAGAGGAAAAAAAGAGATGGAGACTGGTACCTTCTCTTTTCCTTCTTGGACTAGGGGACATTCCCAGCTCTTCATGGCTGCACCCCTGGTCTGATGCACTGGATGCTGACTACACTTGGAATAACTTTTAGTAAGTAAATGGTAGCCTGCATTTACCCCTATTTGTCCCTGCCATTCTTCCTGTGATACCAAGTCCTCAGGTGCTTTGGTTTGACTGTGCTCCTCAAATTGATGGAAGGTGGTCTGAAGCTCTTCCACAGAGCTATTTTCAACAGTGCCCAAACTTTGATGGTAGTGCACGACCACAATAAATGGTGAGCATAGCTTAACTGCTTGTCAAAAACACTGGGGAACCAGTGGTTTATAATCTTTCAGTACCCTCTCACTGTTTCAGTTTTGTGCCTGGAAAGCCAACCACGTTTTCCCTCAGTTCCCTGGGAAAGAGCCACCGAGCATCCATGCTTGCTGTTGAACAGAACCCATAGAGATAAATCACTGACAACTTACAACTATTTAGAAACCATGTTTGTGTGACAGTGTTCTTGCCAAAACTTCCTCTCAGCTGTTTTAAAGACTTCTCTGACAAACTCCCATTGTAATCAAAGCCATGCAGTCACTATGTTATCTAAGTCCTGTTATCTGCATCAAAAAACTACACAACAGACACCGGACAAAGCTGCGACGTTTGCTGCTCAGAGCTGGCATCTTCGCCTTCTCTACGAACGGGAAGTCATGGCCGAGTACACGGAGGACAGATTAGACCACCTGTAGTTACTTTCATTTACTTTAGTTTCTTCAACTGGGCATTCTTCAGTAATGTATTGTTCTCTACACTTTTCCAAAGCTAAATAATTCAACTTTAATTTCCTGTCATTCATCCTGACATTGGCTTATGAAGTAAATGGCTCTGAATGCCTACAGAAAAAGGGGAAACTTTGGCTTCACACACCAAGCAGATGTTAGACAGAACATGTGGGAACAATCTAACATTGACAACAGCAAGTTCTACTGCAATGTGACTGCTTTGTTAAAATGGATTAAGACCAAATTACCGTAGATGAACACCACAAAAGGGAGAGCTCTTTGCCTTTTTTCACATGGGGATGGCTATTACAGAGAAGTTTTTCAAAAACATTTCTTTTTGACAATTTTTTTTTTTAAATTGTTATTATAGAAGATCTTTGGCAATTATTAAACTGTGGTCTTTTTTCCTCTTCCTAGATGTGGGAGTATGGACACAAGTTCTGGAATAAAGGAAAAGGAGAGGGATAATGCTTATTTTGGTTCTAGTACTTTGGGTGGTCTCTTTCAGTTCTGTTTCTTCTTTTACTCAATTTGTTTTGAGAAGTTTTCATAATGACTGAGCATTGGACAGGAGTTTTTCATGAGGGAGTAGATGGATTCAATTATACGGCTGGTTTCTGCAAGTCTTCTCTAGAGACAGTTCCCACCAAAGTCAACAGGAGCTGGTTAGCAGAAAGTCTGAGGGATCAGACCCACACCCACAGAGACTAAATAATACAGATTTCAATCAAGTGTGAAAAACATAGCAAAAATGAGGAAACTAATAAGGAGAATGGTAATACAAATGAAAACTTACACTGAAAACTTACTGAACAAAGAAAAACATATTCAAATGCTTATGTAAAAATGTTCTCCAGTAACAAAAATAAAGCTTATTGCAAAATATGCAAAACCAACAAAAAGCATTCACGCTTTGTAATACTGATACTCATTTTAAAGCTTTAAGTACCACCACATTTTAAAGAATCTTTAGTCCAAATCCATCTCAATATCATTCATGTTTAATTTTACTTATCTTTGTGATTCACAATGTATCTTACCATAGTCATAAACAGTCAACAGTAACCTTTCAGGCAGCACATGCGATCAGCCCTGCCTTCAAACAGGGACAAAAGGTGGATAAGGCAGAGACTGCCTCCCCTACACCTCTGTGTTTTAGCAGTATCATAAAGTGAGACTGTTGCGATAAGCACAGAGACCGAGGGGGCACAGCACAGAACACGCACAAAGAAAAGACGTGAAGAACCAAAGAAAAAGAACCAAAGTTGGTGACTGTTTCCTCTTATTTGGGCGAATTCCCATAGATGCAGCCCATAGTGTCTGCAAAACACCAAGCACAGAGTCTGCCCAGAAATGGGTTTCAGGAATTTAGCCACCCAGTTTGCATCCTCTCCAGCTGCCCAGCCAACGGCACGGTGCTGAATGAAGGCTCCAGTTCCTGCTTTGTAAATAGCAACAACTGTTAAAGTTCTCAGTGGGGGGGGGGGGGGGGAGAAGGCGCACTGTGAACTATATTCACATTGGGTAAGCAGCCACTCTGGAAGCCATCAATTCTGCAGCTAATTCATAACAGATTCACAGTGGTATCAGTTCAGAAGCACGCGTGATAAACTGTGTAATTTTCTACTTTTCCTGCAAAACCTACAAAAAAATCCAAGTTACTTTCTGAAAATTTTGGCCTCATTAAATAAAAGCGCTGTGTTTTATACACATGTAAGAAAAGGAAGACTATTTGCCAGTAGTTAAGGCTTTCTAGAGAGGTTAATATGCACAGCTCAAATAGCTATCGCCATAGAAGACATGCAGACCCCAGTCATTACTTGAGACCCTTTTGCCTTCGCAGCACCAGCTCAGCTGCTGGCGGACAGAAACTCAATGGCACAGCTCTATTCAGGTCAATGCCAGTCATGGTATGAATCTGTTCTGTAGCACTAAGTCTCTGGCCTAAAATGACTGTGCCTACCTAAGAATAAATGCATGTCTGCAAAGTTTATCTGCTTCCAATTTCAGAAATACAGTCCATTTCTTACTACCTGCCTGGGGATTGCAAACAAGTGGATTTGCTACTTCTAACCACATCACTACTCTACAGCACATAGAAAACAGCACAAGGAGAAAGTAGTTTCATTTTCCCTTTATTTAAGCATGGTTTGCGGAACAACTGGCAGATCGTTTGGTTTAAACAAGGCAAGCTCTGACTCATCATACCAGTCACTGATGAGAAAGAGCTGCTGGGGCAGTCCTGTTCACGCTCTCACCGAGAAGCAGAAAGGCCGTGTAGGCTGCACGTGCTGCCCTCCAGTCCTGCTGACTAGAAATATCCAGTCTCAGTGCATGTGTGCCAGCAGTAGACAATTACTTGCAGAAGAATCACAGATTAAAATATTTTTTATTTCAGCAAGCTTTATGAAATTCTCATCATTATTCAGCCGGGTACAGATTCACAGGGAAGATGGCTGGAAGGGACCTCTGGGGGTTGCATAGTTCAGCCTTCTGCCCAGAGCAGTACTGCTGACAAAACCAGACTAGGTTCAGCTGAGTCTTGCAGACCCCCACGGCTGGAGACTCCACCAGCCCTCCGGGCAGCCTCTTCCCGCGCTGCACCACCCTCTGCTGAAAAAGCTTTTCCTAGCGTCCATCCCRAAGCTCCCAGGCTCCAAGCTGTGGCCGGTGTCCCCTGCCTTACCACCTGCCACTCCTCGGGAGAGTTTGGATCCACCACCTTCCTCTCTCCCCTCCAGGCACTCCCAGACCGCTGTGGGGACCAGCCCGGCTCTTGCCATGATACGGTTTCCTTTGTCCAATTAATCTCATTTTAGGATCAATCTTTTTCGGGGACTTAGTCCATATATACGTGAACACAAGTACTCTGAGACACTCCCTGTATTACCTCAGATCAAGATAATATTTGTCACGCTGGCAAACTGAATGAAACCTCCCCGAGGCTGGTGGGTGTGAGAAATGTCCTTCATTTGGGAAACRGTGAGCAGCAGTTAAGCCCTTTCAGGCACAGAAGGGACTGGTTGGAACAGAAACTCAAATGCAGGAGTCACGATATTGCCGTAAGGGAACTGAGGCAGAAGGGGAACCGGGCAAATGCAGCCCAGCAACATTACAGGGACAGGCAGAGAGTCCAAGGGGTGGGGAAAACACTAGTAGCTTGAACTGGAAGACAATCAGGAGATAGAAATGGAGACAGCTGCACAGATCCCTGGCCGAGACAGACTGGAACCCAGCTCCTGTTGCTTAATTTCTCCGGTATTCTGGAAAACAGGAGGTTGTAGGTATTCTTTAAAACCTATTAAAGAACTACTTAGTGTAGGGAGCAACCTACAAGGCCCTGAATACTGGCCGATGAGCTGTGTCAAAAGGGGTAAAAATATTTAAATTTTCTTAGAACATTAATGCTAGACCAAATTAGGATGTACACTTAACATAGATACTTTTAAGTACATTTATTTAAAAAGCATAATAGAGAAGCTGTGAGAAATATGAAATACATACATGAAAAATTACTGTGTCACACTAGGAATAATTTGCCTCACTGTTTGTTTCTAAGGAGACCAAAGAAGTGAACTTTGGTTATAAATACTCAAAGTCCTTGCACGCACAGAATAGAACTATTTATTTTTATTTATAATATTTCATGTACTATGTTCTCTAAGATAAATTATTTTTTGTATACACAAGAAAGTACTTATTCTTATTTGTGACTCACAAGCACAAGCCTGTCTGGAAGGAGCCCAGGGATGGACTCCAGCCGTATAGATTCACATCCTTTCTGGAGACCTGACCAGTGCCACCAGGAAGTCTCTAAATCACTAAAAGCTGCCAGGAACTGGGAGGATGTGCCAGAAAAAGAGTGCCTGTTTCTTATCTCCCCCAGCATATGTTGCTGACCACTGCCAGGACTGGGCTTTCTGGACCTCTGGTCTGAACTAGTCTGTTAGTTCTTTCATGTTTGTATATAAAACAAGCATAGAAAAAGCAAGAGAAGGGACCAGATTCTAAATAGTTTTGAGTGGTACAAATCTAGAACACCCTCAGTGCCCTCAAAAGAATAAGCCAGCAACTGCATACACCATGCAAACATGACAGCAATCTTTTCCAAGAACTTATGAAGTGCTTAATTAGAGAAACAACGCTATCTCAGCAAACCCCACTCCCCTCTCTCTCCCCCCGGCTCCCCAACTGCACAAGTCACATGTTACAAACACTTCTGCAGTCAGAGGGATGGCTTACGTGGTATTTGCTCAGCCATGGCCAGGGTTCACACTCCGGCATCAAAGGATTTGGTCCTGAATTTTCTGCATACGTTCCTGCCTTTTTGAACCCAAGCTAATCGGGATACGTCAGAATTGTTCCTACAGACCTGCTTCTCCCATGTATTAAAATTGATTTGAAATACTGTCACTTACCTATTGGCTGAGAAAACTGAAGGTGAGAAAATGGAGCTTCTGACCTTAATTTTCCTTGGAGACAGATTTTTTTCCTCAGTGTTTAGGCCAAGCAGGTGAAACAAAACATAATAAATATATTTCCTTTAACATGGATTCCTGTAACTAAATCATACTCAAACACCGCATTATCCCAGCACCTAGTTGAAGAGAACTAGGACACTGTTCTTTCTATCGTATTCATCCATTTCCTTTTCCACTGTAAGAGACTGCTGAAAAGCGCTAATGAGCCATTGCTTCGTCTAACCCATTTGTCACATTCTGTTCAAACACCAACACTGCACTCCCCATCTTTCACCCTTCAAATTCTTAGTACCGCAGCTGGAATTAATAAAAAAAAAAATTTCAACAGTACTTGTAGTATGAATAGTGGATATTTGAACTGCAGCCTACCTAAAACTACAGGAAACTATTCTCTCTTTGGATTTTCAAAGCTCTTCAAAGCGGTCTTTAAAGTGTCATTAAAGACACTTCATGTAGATGAAAATACTGCTCCTTCTTTCCGTGAAGAGTGCTAACATTCCCCACTCAAACTACCCAGCTACTCCTACAGCTGCCTGCATTTTTCAATCATCTCTCATTACTCTTATTATGTCAGCAGACCACTGCTAAGTTTATATTTAGTAACTTAAGTAGCCTATGAAGCAGTAGCATCAAAAGATTTAAAAGACAGATTCCATGTGCTTAGCCAGCAATTTAAACCCATACGGAGGTAAACCTGTAACTATAAATGGGCTAAAGAAAAACCGCAATGACTTTGTGAAGAAAAGTTATTCTGTATCTGTGATTAAGTGGAGGAAAGGATTTGGCTGGTAATAAAAACGAAAGCACAGATATCAGCTCCTCTCTTTTAGGAGCACGTGCTATTGCAGCTCTTCACAAGGCATTACTGATTGTTTTTTTTTTTTTTTGCGAGTCTACTTGATTAGACAATTATTCACCAGACCTTACCCTGCGTTGAGCATTTTTCAAGACCTGTCATCTCTAGCTAACTGGATGATGCATTGTGAGTCTGAAAAGTGGTATGAAACCAGCAATCAAATTCACCTCTTCGGCAAAACATAACTCACAAAGATAATTTTCGGAAAGTCATGAGAAGCACAAGAAAGAAGAAACAATAGCAGAAACTAATGCTTAGTTTCAGCTCTTGCAAATGACTGCTATCATATGAAATACTCAATAATTTACAATTCTATGATAAATACACAAAACAAGAATCTTCAAAATATTGGGTGCAGAAAGGAAAACCCTTTCAAAACATGTAAATCACAAATCCCAGCAGGTTTTTTTTTTCCTGGAGCACTGAACTATTTCMGTACCAAAGACGGATATTAGCTTCAAAGTAGTTTGTGAAAAAAAAAACAAACCCAAACTAAAACAAAAAACCAAACCTCCCCCCAAACCATCGACACTCTAGATCTGGCTGACTTCCTACACACTAACTTTATACGGTGTAAATCCACTAATTGGAATTGATTTTCACTAAGATCAAATGAGGCAATTAAAAAAAAAAAAGTGTTGTTTGTTCCCACTAATTTATTTTAATACAATGGCAAACTCATATAATATTTGATGCTTGTTTCATGAAGAAAATCATGTTTTGTATTTCAAAGAGAACATTTTTATCACCAGTGCATTAGCCGGCTTTATTACCCCAATCCAGCAACAAGTTCCATATAGACAGACCTCTTCAAATGCGTATGGATTTGTGTTTTACTGATCTATTCAGGAAGGGTAGAATAAAAATGCCTGAGCTAGCAGTCTTTCTGCCTTGAAATCTCCTTCTGGATAGCCACATCAAACATTTTACTGCTTCTTAATAACTGATTTATTACAAAGTAACTGCTACTTTTTTTATTCATAAAAATAAATTTTAAAATGCCTCACATAAAACATCAACCTGCTTAGCTGGTATTTTAGCTGTTCATTAAGATTTCGCAGAGCCCTAATATTCTGTATGAATTCCATATAAGATGTTTTATTTGTGTTTTCTCCACAAAATGTCTGCTATTTCAAGTTTTTATTATAAGCAGTTTAAAAAAGAAACCTGACATGTGCAAAATAAGTAAATAGTGAGTCAAACAGCACAGCATGATGAGCGGCGGTCACAGTGACCCTTCTGCTCAAGTATTACACCGCCGAGATGCCCGAGAATCCACACAGTCACACTAACCACTGAGATAACTTTCAGTGAACCCATTACATAAGCTTTTTTTTTTTTAATCCCTCTTCTCTGGAAACATATTTAAAAAGGGCAAGTGAGCAGGAGAGATAATGTGGCAGCGCACTTCACAGACTTCTAGAGGGAAGGCGTAGCTCTGTAGAGCACTGTAAATTTTCAAATCTCTTTATAAACATCAACAAGCAGCTTCCAAAATTTTCCTTTGAAGTGGACAGGAAAAAAAGACAAAAACATAGATGGCAGCTCTTGGCTAGGTCTCCTATCAATGCTAGCAGTGGAAAAAAATTAATAAAGATGTAAGTATGGATAAAACTTTTTCAGAATATTCTAACATTTTAGGCTTCTTTCAAGAATTATGCCGTCACTTTCAGTTATGTCATATCAAAGTGAAAAATGATAATTTAGTTCAATAAATCCCAAGTTTTTTCTCTCATCAAAACCAGAACTGTGTAGTTGCTCACATTAAAGCTGAATTCCAAGAGCAGCATAACCGGTGAGAGCTGAATCACAAACATCCTCCCCAAATTAACTTGGAGAAGGATTCTGGATGAAAGGAGTAATTTTGGAAAGTTAATGGTAAGTTTACCATTAGAGATGTGATACTCACCACCTGGGTTGCTGACTAATATGTCTCTACTTTGCAATTTCCTAGAGAGGTCAACAGGCTTACTAGATGATATGCAAGTCTTTTACTACCATTTGGAATAAAAGGCAGTGACCGCTCTTCACGCCCAGAGGCACCCAAGGCAGGATGGAAAAAATAAAGGCAAAAGGAGGCATACCCACCAATGTGGTACATGGTACCAGTTACAGTCTCAGATGCCCAGTCATCAGAGGGGGATTCGACACCATGACTACAGAAACCACAACGTGCAACTTCTTAAACCATAAATATGGAACAGAAAACGCAACAATGTAGAAACAAAATCCGCCAGCAGTGCTGATACAGATACAAATCCACAGGATTTATGGGGACAGAGTAAAACTTTCCATCAGAAGCAGGCGAAGGGGACATTTTCATGAAAAATATCTTGGTAAAAACATCATTAGCTCCTGGTGATGGCATGGAGGTGAAAGCGAGCTGTTGTGCGTGCAAGACTGAGAAGCCAGGACAGCAGTGGGAGAGGACAGTTTGCAGTCCCATTGCTATTGACACCTTTGATCTGCTCCAGTGAAACGCCAGACACCATCGAAAGCACACTCTGTACGCTCCCCTCCCTCCCTTGATTCAGTGGCAATAGAATAGAAACTAGAATTGAAGTGCCTGAGAAGTACACGGGAGCTGTTGCTCAGCTGAGGACACCCAACGCAACAAACCATTGTTAATCTTAAGAGTCATCTGGAACCAGGCCAGAGGGAAAAAGGAAAAGCTCTTTTGTTTTTCCTTCTGCACCTGCTGTGTTTAACCACACAGCATTTTGTAGCTATCTTCTCCTTGCACAGCACAAAGCCTGGAGAAAGCTGCACTTCCCTGGCTGCAGGAGAAATGAAGGACGCTGACTCCAGCTACCCGTTCGTTAGCTCTTTCTCGACATGCACTGCTGAGAGCACCCTCTTCCCAGCCACCACAGAGCATAACTATCTTACCCAAATCAAGTTATTTCTTTTAGCATATTGCTCCAGTTTCCCTCTGTGAACACTATTCCAGAACACCCTGCAATGTCCCTGGATTTTGGGGATGATTCAAAATGAGAACGGGACAGTAGACTTTGGGACTCAAACCAAAAAGGAAATGGCTCTAATCATGCTTCTCACTGAAGAGCAACGGTGCGCAGGCTAGGATGCACATGGGTCAGGGCAATCCCAAGCACAAATACAGGCTGGGCGGAGAATGGATTGAAAGCAGCCCTGAGGAGAAGGACTTGGGAGTGTTGGTTGATGAGAACCTCAACGTGACCCAGCAATGTGCGCCTGCAGCCCAGAAAGCCAACCGTATCCTGGGCTGCATCAMAAGCAGCACGGCCAGCAGGCCGAGGGAGGTGATTCTGCCCCTCTACTCCGCTCTCGTGAGACCCCACCTGCAGTACTGCGTCCAGCTCTGGGGCCCCCAACATAAGAAGGACATGGACCTGTTGGAGCGAGTCCAGAGGAGGGCCACGAAGATGATCAGGGGGATGGAGCACCTCTCCTGTGAAGACAGGCTGAGAGAGTGGGGGTTGTTCAGCCTGGAGAAGAGAAGGCTCCGGGGAGACCTTATAGCAGCCTTCCAGTACCTGAAGGGGGCCTACAAGAAAGCTGGAGAGGGACTTTTTGCAAGGGCATGTAGTGATAGGACAAGGGGTAATGGCTTTAAACTGAAAGAGGGTAGATTTAGATTAGATATAAGGAAGAAACTCTTCACTCTGAGGGTGGTGAGGCACTGGAACAGGTTGCCCAGAGAAGTTGTGGATGCCCCATCCCTGGAAGTGGTCAAGGCCAGGTTGGATGGGGCTTTGAGCAACCTGGTCCAGGGGAAGGTGTCCCTGCCCATGGCAGGGGGTTGGAACTAGATGATCTTTAAGCTCCCTTCCAACCCAAACCATTCTATGATTCTATGATAAGATACATACAGTGCAACACTCAAAAACTGCACTAGTGATTGTGGTAAGTGCTGCAGTCAAACATATAAAAATACCAGCTGTTTTTTCATGCGTTATTATCTATGTATTCTGGAATATTCGTTCAGGATATAATCGCATACTGTTGTTTTTCCCCACAGGATTCCTGCCTCTGTTGCCACACAGGACGAAAGAACTCCAGCTATTCAGGACTGGCATTTCACTGCTCAGTGTGTGCTCCCCAGCTCATTTACAGAGCAGCCGGCAAGCCAAGTTCCCTGATATTCCTGTCACAACGTCCTAACCTATGCGCTCCCGCACTGGTCTCTGCCCCATCCYGGCTGTTCCCTTCCCCAGCGGCCAGGGCACTCGGCAGGCACAGCACTGGGTGTGCAGAAGAGACAACCTCCTTGTCTTCTGTCCTGTTGCCCAGTGCCACAGTGACACATGGAACAAGCAAGGCTTGGGCAAGTGCTGCCCAGCCCTTGTATTCTGGAGACTCGTAAACCGAAAGCACAGAGAGTTTAGCCACCACACCAACAAATATCTATTCAGTTTTCAAAGGCTTAAAGTCAGTTTAACTTGGTTCTCTATGTCAAGAAAACTGTCAAACCTCCCATCTTCAAAGTCCTTTTTCAGAGAACAGAAGGTTCATGGGGTTTTCAACAAAATTTTTGCAGCGTAAGATTTAAACGTAAAATCCAATGACTTTTCCAGCCATCCCACCCTTGTGAAAGCTATGACCATTTTTACTGGAATTAATATTCAAAAAGCATGATTACTTAAGTTTGGTAATATTCTAAGCCACTGAAAACAGTGATCACCTTATAGGAAATGTTGAGCAATCTTGGTTTTCCTATACAGCAAAACTAAAAAACAAACAAACAAACAAAACAAAACACACTGGCAAGATGATCCACAGACTGGAACAGGGCCTCTAGAACAGACACTTCTTTGTAAGCTCAGATTTTTTCAGCACACAAAGTAGAGATGCTCTATGTGAGCTAGCCTGAACCTGCTCATGATGTGGTACTCATATATACACACACTACAGTTATTGCCCTAATTATGCATATCAATTAAAGGTAAGAAATTAGAACCTAAATATAACTAACTGCTTGATGTGATGGTCTGATGAAACATGTCAACTTAGGGAAGTAAATTCAGATTTCAAGAAGATGGGCCACAAAGCCATGTAAGCATCACAAAAATATAATACACCAAATAATCTTAAAAAAAAAAAAAAATTACAGACTGCGAGCATCTTTCTCTGGTCTTCTAACATAAGAATAAGACAATTCTCCATGGAGTTAAAGGTGGGGAAAACTGAAAAAGAAAGAGTATTTTTACAGTGCACATGAACAAACTATGAACTCATTGTTTACGGGAACCTCTAAAGTAAACAGCTTAACAAAAACAAAACAGGAACTCTAAGGGTAGTTTTCATATCAGCATAAATGTAATGATACAAATATCTTATGTAATGATATTAAACCACATATTTCAAAGCTTAAAAGATTGTCTTATTAGGCTCAAGGACCTCTTAGATCAAGATGAGACACGTAAGGAAGACAGATTATCCTATAATTGCTATTCTAGAGTTCCTGTTCCTTCCTTTGAACCACGCTGTGTTTTCCAGCGGTGAGGACAGGATACTGAATTAAATGGACTTTAGACTTTCTACAACAGCAGCGAGTGCCAACATTCCAGCTCCCAAGAATGCATGTGAACTACCGCTGAATTCACAGACAGCTTCACATGCCCACATACAGCCACTTCACCAGAAAAATGTAACTCAGTAATGTGTAAAATTATCTGAGTTATACTGAACATGGCATCTTATAAAAAGTAAAATCTACAGTTCTGGAAATTGCACGAAGGACTGTTCTTGGTGCTTACACTAAGGAAGGAACTACAACAGTCTGCACACCAGCAGGCAACTTGTGCCACTCACGAGTTTTTTTTTATTTAATATAAAACAATTAAAACACTTTTCAACACAAATGAAATGTCAAAGTACACTTGAGAAGGAGCTATTTTTTGCATTGAGATTGTTTTATTTTGATTAATTTTTCCACCTAAAAAATGCATGTCAAATGTAATTATGTTTTCCTCAAGGCAGCCAGGTAGTAGACCCATTTTGAAAACTGCAGAAACTCAGATTTCTAGAGAAAGGTAAATAATAAATGATCTAACTGCTTATGACTTATCACTACTGGTGTCTATTTATACAAAGATAGAGGATAAGATATTTCTAAGAAGAACATGGAAATAAGTTTTCTGGTTATAATGAACACAGAAGAAAGCCAAGTATTAGGGCAAAACGAGCATTTTATATCTACTGCTTCTTAAAGAATGCAACAGTGTGACCAAAACATGACAGTACATAAGCATGTAACAAGCATGTACCAAAACATTAGTGCATGGCTTCTGAACAGGGCATCTGTGACAATCGTCCTCAAAGTAGCATATAAATCACTGCAATTACCAGCACTTCTAGAAGAATATCCAGATTACTGTATGAATGAACTTTCAGACAGCTTCTTTGCATGGCACAAGACCACACTAAAGACCAAACAAACTTTCTTTCCATAAATGCTATCCTACTAGCAGAGAAAACAAAGCTTAATCAACAGCAATAAATCATTGCTGTAGGTTTTATTGCAGGATCTGCAGCGCTCATGCTGTTTTTGAGCCAGTCACCTTGGCTATCTTCTTTTGAGTGATACTATCCGCTTGAGCGATTCCTAGTACGGTAAGAGCCTCTTGGCTCAATCTCTAGGGTTACTTCAGCTTAAGTAAAGACAGAAAGTGAACATTAAGAAACAAAACACACAGAATATTTTAAAGTATATAGTCTCCAGTTTGGACTGTGGCATTGTAATAGTCAAACCTGGCAGTTATACATGTACACAGATTATTTGGGTAAAACAAGAATCTCTTAATGGAGGAGAAACACACTTGTCTTTTCAAAAGAAGTGAATGCATTTTTAGCATCTTTTCCAAATAAGTTTCAAGTAAAACATGAGGAGTCGCAGGTGACATGCTCTTGGGACAAGCAACATGATTTAGTTAACCAGTGCAACTAGTTAATTCCTTCAATTGTATCTTTTCTAGTGACGTTATCTTGAGCTTATTTGGAATTTTGGCTTTTTTATTATTATTTTTTACTCAGGCTTTTGTCTGAAATATATAATACATATTTTATATGTATACATATATATATAAATGTACATATAATATTGAGATTGTTTACTTTTTTTGCAAAAAATTAACACAGCAGATACCATTTACGTCCTATCAGCATTTTATTTCAGGTTTCCTAAAAAATCTCCCAGTGATTTTATATATATGCCAAACAAAAAGGTACAATTTTTCACACCGTCCAACAGTGTGTTAAAGATTGTCTTGAAAAAGGAAATTTAAATAGAATTGATGCATTTCTTTCCATTTACTCAGGTCTTCAGAATGAGTTACTGTGGCTAATTACTGACAGCTAAACATTTCTAAGGCAACCCTCTCCCCAAATCCTGCCTGCCAGAGTTCACTCTGAACAGAGGACTAAGTAACAAGAGGTAGCTACAGTCAGACAATGAGCCTACTGAAAAATGTCATGGGCAAGTTTCTGAGATACTGGAACACTTAGCAGCTCCCCAAGAAAAAAAAGGCAAAAGTGGATGCTCTGAATAGTCCACAGAAGAATCTTGTCAGAGCAACTGATTTTGCATTCATTTAAAGTTAGTTTTTTGAATAAATACCACAAAAAGGAAGACGTATTAAGTCTATTTCTTATATGGACACTGTCTGGAAAATGATGTAGAGCTATCTGCTCATTTCTACCCTTCAAACACATTGCTGCTGGAGCTTTCCTAACAGTACTGTTATACAGTGACAAAAATAAAGACTGTTCTCAGCAACACGGGTTGATGATAACTCATTGAATGGTATCTGCAGTCTTCTACTTTGCAGTCTCACATTTGATATTATCACTGGTACTGAAGGATCAGTGAAATTCCTTCATCGTGACTAGCACTGAGACCTACTGCTTTAAATTTGACATTAGATACTGTGCATAAGGCAGCATGGTAATTGCTGTGCCAGTTCGATGACTCAAAACTGTGCCCAGAACAGCACAACCTCTATGTTTTCAAGGTCTTAAAATGTCTCTGAGCCAGCACTATCAATGCAATACTGCTTTAAAGAGAAAAAAGATTCAAGAGATACTAATGTAAATAATCTTTTTGTAATGAGTTATTGTCTCAACAGAGCTCACAAGATATTATAATTTCAAGTGCTATCACTGCTCTTACAGTTTTCAAGAGGACTCTCTAGATTCTTGAGACACACTATCAAGGCCAAATCATTAGACAGTCTCAAGTTTAATGAATCTATGAGAAAAGAGASTGGCTTAGCCTGACTTACTTTTCAGTTCTGTTGCTGACAGCCAAAAATCCTTCCTGGCCTTCCACTCAAAATAAGAGCATCTCTTTTAATTTTAATCTCAGAGCCTTCTCCCTGATGTTTTACGTAAGACTGACAAGTAACAGCATAATTGTATTACCACCATCTTCATTGTTTTCCTCCCTTTCTTCATTTTTCCCCCCCCACGCAGCTGACTCATGTTCCCAGCAGGGTAACAGACTCCTCAGAATGACATACTGTCTTTTCTGCTGCACAAACATCCACATTTTATTTGGGCCTGAGTTGAGCTGCTGAGTGCTTTCACAGTAACTGCCACAACTTAGGTGCTTTTAAAAAATTTTTTTACATTTCATTTTACTTGGAAGTTTGCTTGAAATGTCAAAATTCTCTTACCTAATGTTTCCTTTTGTAGTTCACGGCACCTACTTTGTAGCTCATTCCCTTGCTGAAGTGAAGTTTGAAGCTGTTGAGTTTTCAGCTCAACCGTGTCGGCCACCAGCGTCAGGTGTTTTACCTTTTCTTGGAGGCATTCATTCTCTCTCTGGGATTTTGCTAATCTTTGATTCAATTTGGGTATTTCTG
>JAYKAV010003421.1:232351-261243 GCA_035582835.1 Phoebastria nigripes | reverse complement strand
GGATGCTAAAAATCATGGGGGGAAAAAAAAATCATAGAGACTGTTGTCAAATTTACCTTCTTCACTAAAAAGTATTACACCTGATTTACAACCTCAGGACTTCAGCATTCTGTAACCCTAGTTTGGGTATGGGTCAGTGTAAGCCATGTACATTAGCAAAGCTTCTGCTGAGAATGCAGAAGGCCAAAAGAAGTGCCTTGTGCAATATCTCTTTACACAGATAACTTGTACTTAGCCAAACACATATTTATTGACAAATAATACAAATTTTATTCTAAAGCAATAATATGTATTTCCTCTAAGATCTCACAATCAAATTAAAATACATGTATATGTTCCAAATTAAATAACAATAGGTGACAGAAATATTTGAATCCAAGCTTTTTATCTTAAGAAGATACACAAACCATTGCTGACATACAAAAACAATTGCAGACTCATTTTGAAATTAATTTGAGAAGATATCAAGGGGGGTAGCCTCTGCTAAAGCTTAATTTGAAACTTTTGGTTCAGAAGATGTTTGGGCACGTGTAGTACATTTTATTTTCTCACTCTTTAGGTGACTACTGCTGTTAAAGTAATCACAAAGTGCATCTTCATTATACAAAAGACAGGCTTTGTCACTATCTTTCATCAGCTCTTCAACATGGAAGAGCAGCAGTCCCAAGGAAGTTTCCCAGGTAGTTTTTACTGCAAGGTAAATAAGTAAATCATGGGTGGGGTGTAGTGGGTCTCCTACATTTTCATATTTTTTCCTGAGTTCAGTTATCCTTGATAAATGCATTTGAACATTTCCAAAAGTAGTTGCAATTCTTTTCTATGCCTTCTCCAACTACAGCCCTAAATGTTCAGTTGTCCAAAGAACTTATATCACTTTTATTTACATTAATAATGACAATGTTCAAGTTAGATGAAGTCTAATTCTATTGTCAAGTCAGCTATTACATATGTTTTATATGCTGCCCACGTGCAAATTTTAAATTCTTTCTGTGGTGCAAATATTTTCATTACCTACAATCTTTCCCAACTACTCCACACTTAAATCAATTTATTGTTAGACTAAATTATGTAAATTATGTAAAATAAGATTTTAAGTTCTTATATTTCTTTCTACTTGCCATTAATTAACCAAGGCTAAATAATGTACATATACAAGGGCTTTTATAAGCTGTTTTCAAACCAAGCAAACTGGTCTAGGCATAAAAAGTAGCACTTCATGTAACATTCTTCATCTCAAAATCTGAATGGAAAACAAGTTCTGAAAATATTGTTGCCAAAACTGTAAGGTAAAATAAATGAAAAATTACTATATATTAATATGTTACTGTATGTTAATAATGAACAACTCAAAACGGAACATAAGAGCTTTTGAATGGCATTCACAGGCCAAAAAAAAAAAAAATTGTGTGTGACTAAATTGCTTTGATTTAGAAAGCTAGATTTAAGGAGGTATATAATATTCACATTGTGGCACTATTCTCAAGGGGATATTGTTGAATGCAGTCAGGGATACATAGCGTGTATAATGGTACGTATAATTATTAAAAGAACCTGAAAGGCTGCACTTCTGCTTCAATATTCTATATATTTGCAGTATTATAACAAATAAAACAAGAGACAATCCAGAAAAGAAGTCTTAAAATGTTATGAATCTCTTTGAACCTGAAGATGTTTGCAGACATGCATGCTCATATTCCCTTTATTAGCTAGAAGTAGGCAGAGAATGAGCACAGGAAGAGAGGAATCCTTAGGGACATACAATACTTTCTGTGCTCAGTCTAATTAGGAGATGAAGTCATGAATCAAAAAGCGTGATATTGACACTGACATTTAAATTAATTGTTCTTACAAAAACTGAATACTAAAGATGATTTTCCGGTCACGCTCATCCTCAGCAGGCAAGAGCCCTCCCTTCTGGGCTCTCTGCTGCCTGGGCTCAGGACGCCCCGAACCCTCTGTTCGGACCCAGGCGCTGTCTCAGTGGGATGCGTGCCTACTTGCTCGTGCGGCACAGCTGCCCCACTTATTTCTTCCCAGTCTGAACAAAGCAATCATTGAAAACATTAAAAATTACTTCTAATTTCACAGGAAGCATAGGCTACTGGGGAGCTATTATTTAAAATGAAGCTACATATTTTCTGAGATACTCCGCGCACACAGGTTTCACTTAAGCTGTGAATTTGCACTGGAGTTCACACGGCTTCACCAGCAGAGTGATTTGGGAGATGCACATCACCCACCGTGCCTTATATTCCTTCTCACAAGGACAGAAATCGTGACATCAGCTCACCTACTTCTTTGCTACCTTAAAACCCTGATAAAACTAACCTCCAGAGCAAATAGCAGCTCATCAACTCATACACACAGAGCACACAAAAACTATAAGGAAAGGAATATGTATACAGAAATTATGTCCAAAGACCATTACATTTGCAAAAGTCAACACAGGGGCTGTTTGGATGCTCTGGATGTTACAGTCTGTAATTACACTACTGCATACTTTTTTCAGCAAAACTAATCTCTTAACTGAGGCAGAGCAAAAATGGTATTCAAGGATAAATCCAAGTTTTCAAGTCCGACCACCAGCCTGAGGGCTGGGCACGACCTTCACGAACAAGCCGTCGGTTGTGACTTGCTCCCAGCTTCTCTTTTCCTGAAGGCTGCCCTTGTTTGAGCAGGAAGCAGGCTGTGGGCCAAGTGAATTATTCTCAGCCCATGGGCTGCTCCATGCCCCTTTCAATCCCAAAGACCCCTCGGATGAAGACAGCTGTATTTGAGTATTACTTGTTCTTATTCAGAAATGGAAGGAGGGAGTAGTTGCTACATGTTGAGTGCAGGTTTGCTCGTATGCAGTGGCTCATGCATTCAAGGCAACCACATGTGTACACCAGTAGGTTGCTCAAGGGAAGAGGTGCAGCCTGTGCATGGGATGGGGAGGCAGCACTGCAGGACCCTCAAGCAGCTCCACAAAAGGATGTTATACCATTGCCGTATAGTATTGTGTGTGTATGCGAGCATGTGCGAAAAACTGGCAATAGGAGACACACGGCAAATTAAAGTATCTCCAAGTCTTTGTGTTGCAATCATATCCATATACTCATAGTAAGTATATTATTTATGTTTCAAATCATGATACGTATTTATATTACTTCCATTTCAGTCTGACTTGGCTAACTGAACAATTGGTCCAGCACACTAATCTGATAGGAACTGGACTGAGTTCAGCTCAGTTCGCATGGTGCCACAGTAGTAGATAGAGTCTTCTAATACTTTGGATCTGGACAAGTTAATGTCAGAATTAGAAATTATCTAATTAATTTTACCTTCTAATTTACTGTGTTACACTCAACTACCAAAAAATATTTTATCTTGCCCAAAATTATTGCAAGATGATTTACCTGTCAAAGCTTCTTTGCTAACGGTTTTTATTTGTAGAAAAATTTCTTCTTTCATGGCAGCCCAGTTCTCTAGGTTACTGGAGATGACTTCTTTAATACTGTCTAGCTCACTTCTAATAAAAGGAAACAGTGAGACAGCCTTGTTCAGAGTTGAGCAATGGTGTTCCAAGGTATTTCTGCAAGACAGAAAAATAATACCAGACATACATTTTTAAAATTATAAAATACTATTAATAAACTTGGGAACTAAAGTAAACTTGATAACTACTTTTCTGTTATATGATAATTTATACTATATTGGGTTACAATAATTTAGTGTATGAAATATGCTGTATATTAATATAACAAGTTTCTCCCTTCTAAATGTTGATTTAGAACTTACATGTATAAATGAAGAAAACTGTACAGACAATTGTACAATCGCTTTTTATTGAGAAATCAGAGTAATCATGTTTAAATGACTATATGTCCAAGCTTATGTTGACTCTTTATAAAAATATCTATGTAAGAAATACTGTATTTCCAATGCATTACAAGCAAGTGGTACACACTTGCTTTTAAGTGTTAATTAACACTTTTAAATTTGTGAAGAATTTATCCTGTTGCTAATAACATCAGCAATCAACAGTGATATTTTCCGGTTACATTTGTTAACACTATAGCATCTCACTATATTCTAGAAAAGCAAGAAACACTAGGAYGGTTATAAACACTCTTCTCACTCACAGTATTGTCCCTGCCTGTACCTGCATCTCCACTGAATCCTCTCAACTGATTATGCGTGTTCACAGGAAGCACAACATCGGCATTTCTTTTTGGGTTCTTACCTGAGCACTTGTGATTGCTTATAGGCAGCTTCCTTTTCCTCTTGGAAATACCGCAAATCTTCTTTCACATTTTTTAATTCATCTTGCTTGTTTTTAAGTTCCACTGTTAGGTTTTTTATTCTATAGATGTAAACAAAATAATCAGAAAGTATTATTTGCACTACTAACCAACCTCTAACTTTTGTTTCAGCTTTAAATTAAAAACATGCTGAAAGTCTTTTCAAAGATGATAATCACATATTTCAGACTGAGGTATCAGATCTCCAAATGGAGAGAATTTAATCTTCTGGCTATTGTATGAGCCACTTGAGCAACTCTTTCAAAGTAATATTCGTAATACATTTGTAAAATAATGTGGAAATGTATACGTCCAATATCAGCTCATATGTAATGCTATATAAATATCTTAAGAATCCAGTGTTCATTCATAGATGCAACACAGRACTCATTCATCCTCCAAAAAACATACACCACTATGAAAATCTCAGTTTAAAGTTCAACTTGGGTATCCAGCTTAGGGACTACAATACCTAAAAGGTAGGTACCCTGTCCCAGCAGGGTGATGCAAGGTACCACAACGAGCTGCGTAGGTTCTACTCTCAACTGCAAGGACGTGCCAGAAAGGGTAATGGAGAGCTCACCTAAGCTGAAGAGCAAATTGTCTAAAGTCAACTAACAGCAAATACTAAGTATTTGGTTGCTGTTACCATAATTTTTTTCCATTCAGATTGTTTATCTATTTCTTAATTTCAGACATTTGCAAAAATGAATCCCAATTAGTCACTCTCGTTTCCCTTCGCCCTGAGTTTCACACTCATGTTCATGGAACTGTACTTCTGCACTGAATTAATTAATGGTGCTCAGCAAATAATAATAAAAAATAYACATGTAAAATATATTCCTGTCCATTATTTTTACACCAACTGGAATTTAGGCCTCTGCTGCTTGACAATGGCATTTTAAAGAGCTAAAGAGAAACTTTTCACAAAAATGTCTCCACCAGATGTTACTTCTGTGTACTCAGGCAACGACATTAGCATCAAAATGATCAAAAATGTCAAGGAAGTAAGATTATTTTCCTACATTTTTCTTAAGAAAGACTTAAGGAGACAGCAGGAAGTTCTGGACTAGAGCTAGGTTTCCATGTTCCCAGCCTGACCCACAATATGCTGGAGAGAACATGTATTTATTTTCTTTACTTCCCCCCTTTCCTTTCAGAAAAAAAACACCCAACAGATTCTGGACTCAGAACACTGTTGACCACAAGACAGAGTGGGAAGGCTGTGATTTGGTGGCTCTACCTGACAAATCCTGGCCATGTGTCAGGCTCCTGCCAAAGCCTCGGCTCTCCTCGGGTTCCCCTCCCTCTCCTAATGCACCCGGGGACGCCTGCAAGCAATCATCTTACAGAAGGGGATCGAAGAAGACACYGTCACAACACCCTCTGTAAGTATTTGCCTTGAATAGATTGAAAAGTCTTTTCATGCTTCCTTCTCCTAGGTATGGATTGTGCTTCATCACAACAGCATGTAATGGACTTTTAAATTACAATGCGGGTGACAACTTTCAGCATTTTACTTCAAATCCTAAATCTGGGATTGGGAAAGAAAAGCTTACTGTTATCGGGACTCACAAATACATTGTGTACCCTTCCTCCTATTAAAAATGCAAATTAACRTTTGTCACATCTGTGCTTCAATTATGCTTATTTAAACGAGATTATGACATTGCAGAAGTAGAATATGTGCTGGGGGAAAAGTGATCAGAGACAGATGATACGTGCTCATGGTTATGTACAAGAATATTCAACTCAAGATGTATAATAAGCATAAAGTAGGGAAAAAACATTCTTTCACCACTGCGGACTAACAGCTTGTTTCACAGCCAGCAGACAGTGCTGCTTAACCAGCCCCTTCCTCGGCCACACAGCAGCATCACCCAGCTGGGGAGAAGGGGCACCACCACTCGCAGGGACTTCGCTCTATCTCCACAGCGCTTCCCACCCAGAAAAAGGGGGAACAAAACCAGACACCTCATCAGATGAGGCTGATCTGGCAGGGGCTTTCCCCATTTATGGGATTTCCCACTCTGACAGCCTCACTCTTGCAGTTGGCAGCCAGACTCTGCAGCCGGCTCAGCCCATTCCCACACCAGGTGTGGCGGAGGCTGCRGTCAGGCATGATTCCTGCAGTCAACTTGGAAGCACGCAGAGACACTGCCTGCTAAGGGTGGCTGTTCAGTGCATTTGCTAACATCTGAACAATCTTCTCATTTTAATCGCTTCAAGTTTTGTACATGTATTTTGAAAAAAACAGCCACATGATAAGACACAGGAGAACCCACCAGTATTTCTTTTACCACCATCACCGGCTCACAGGAGAGGAGGAGGAGGGTGGCCCCTGGGAAGCACAGGGAGCTTTCCATCGCTGTACAGCTGTGCACAGTTGCATGTGCTGGTCTCCTGCCTGCTTAGGATACAGCCCACCTTCGCGCTGGACTCTAAGCCACAGCAAACACAGCCGCCCAGTTCAAAGGAGCAGACGGCTGACCTGCAAGTTTTTCTTTGCCTCTAAAATTTACCTTTTGAACTTTTTCATTACAGCAGCAGTTCTGCCCTGTTTATTTTTCAAGCACGGCTATCATAGTGCAAATAAATACCTTTTAAACATTGTTCTTTCAACGACTTGGGACTTATTCCTATAATTGTAATGAAATGAATGGAACCATAGGGGAATAACAGATGGTTGAATCCAATTCCCTTCCTGTGTTAAATGCACAGAAAGAATACCACACAGCACATCTCTACCAGTTTACAGTACAACTTTTTTCTTTTCTGTTAGCTCTAAGTAACCATTCTAATATATTCTTCTATCCCTGAAAGTACAACTCCAATGATATGCAACTGTTAAAAACCAGTCCCTTTGTAAGCTTTCAACACTTACTGTTAACCTACTGCAAGCAGMGTAAATGATCTATTTGTCTACTGGTGACTCATTGTCACAAGTAAATAAATAATATTTGAATCGACAAATATTTTACAAAACCAAAGGATGGCAGAAGCATTACATCAGCCTTTGCTTCCATTTTAAAAAGCAAAAGAAAATGAGAATGATTTATAGTAAAAAAAAAAAAAAAAAAAATTTTGCCATAATATTAATGTGCATTAGTTATTGTTATCAGATAGATCATCTGTAACACATTTGCACCAAAATGCAAATTTAAAAAAATGCTAGTCCTGATAAAGAAACTTAGATCTGTAGAGCTCTGCCAAAACAGAACATCTGGTAGTTAAAAAGCAAGTTGTTTGGGCTCAACTGTGATCACTTGGAGGGGGGGGGGGGGGAAGATAAAACTTATAAAAAACCTGAAGAAATTTCTGACATTACCTTGCTAGGAAAATTTACCCATACCTACCTATAAATTTTTTGAAGGCGGAAGGCAGGAAGGGAGAGAATAAAATCTGTCTGATTGCATTTGGGAGCAGAATCAGATTGGTGTCACTGACTAATGAGGAAATTACCATCCCCTTAACAGTCACATAAATTCAAATCTACTTTTGCAGATGATATAGTCTGTTAACTATACCTTGAGCAAAAAAAGCAGTGATTATCATTGAACAATAGCAAATCAAAACTTTGGGATCCTGGAAAACTGGATGCTCGTTTTCTATTCTTACTCATTCCAGAATGGGCAGTATTTGAAGATCTTTTGGTTTAAAAAGGAAACTTGCAAATAAGTACAGACACATTTTCTTACTTTTTCCATTCCAGAGATCTGATATAACAAGGTGAGCACAGAATTGCAGCCTCAGACTGCAAAGGGACATTGTCAGTATGTTCTGGTCATTCGCACACAAAAGAACAGGTGGAGAAGACAAGACAGTTGCACTCTGTCTACTATCATCACCATAAGAAGGAAGAAAAATAAACATGTTATTCTGATGATATTTAGCACAAAGGAAAAAGTTCAATGGATCATTAAATGCTGGCATGAAGAGAGAATTGTGAGAACATAGTGATCTCGTCTGCTGTCCTATAGTTCACATGAACTGTGAAAATTAACATCCTATCTTTGCAGCCAGCATACTTTCTTAGTGAATACCGGAGGAAGCCTGCCCAGAGTGGGAGTGCTGACAACAGTACTAGTGCTGACAACGAAAAGAATAGCATGAGAAAATAAAGAAGTAGTTGCAAGGGATTCTTGCCAGCAAACAAATATACTCATTGTCCTAAAAGTAATGACAAGAGCAATTACCATGGTGGTTCGAATTTAAGACATTGCATTTCACAGAAGTTAAGATCTGAAGAAATAACACTGTCTTTGCAGACTACATGGTACACAGCCCCTTTAYGAGTCCCGGTAGGACTCATTTAAGCCTGAACGAGCTTGGAGTCAGCAGGGACAGTATGCACAGAGGAGGCTGGAACCTACTGTCAATGAAAAAAGTGTCACTACCRTATTTTCAGCTCCGTGAAACTCTAGGACCTGCTCAGAGCCAGTAGTTGCTCATTTTCATTTCAGCATGTTGCATTCCTTCCAATAGACAAGTCAGTGCACATCCCTATGAAGAACCTGAGTATTCATTCATAAATTTGGCATAGAATATGTATAAGATTGCACAGTCTGAAACTCACTGCGCATAATATCATCCACAAACTTCATAATTGTCTTCTTTTATATTCTGTTCAGCACAGACTATTCAAGTTAAGACAAGACTATTTAATAGTTTTCATGTGCCACTACAGAATCATTCACCTGTTGATTGCACGTTAGCMTACCACCCAATTTGACAGCAAATGAAAATTATCTCTGACAACCAATCAAGAGGCTCTTTGTGAAGGTCTCTATCAAGTCTCATGTAGGTTGACAGTTATTTCAAAGCTTGCATTAATTGTTATCTTTCTTTATTATCTCAGCAGAAATATAAAATRTATTGTGAAGACAGCTTGGATAATTTTTGCTCCAGCAAAGTTAAATCTCTGGAACAGGTCTAGAAAACAATGATAGAAAGACAACTGCCTTGTCACAACCACTTCAAAATTTATCTTTGAAGAAACCCAGGATTTAATTTCCCAGAGCTACCAATCCAGCTACCAATTTCATCTACAGTAATTACTATTTACACAATCTCAGTCACAGCAGTCATACTCAGTACTGTCAGAGCAGTGTAACTCAGGAATAACTTCTTAAAAGTCAGTGGAGTTATACTGATTCAGTTAAAAAAAAAGAGATTACAGTTATGAGTAATTTGATAATTGCATAAAAAAGAAATGGTGCCAAGGCAAATTTACAGGTGACTTTTTACTTATATTACAAATTTGCACCAGCGAATTCAAACAGAAGTTTCCCAAGGTGTATGTTTGAGTATACTTCCCAAGCAGAAATCTTCCTAGTTTCTAGATTTGCAGGTACAGTAGAGAGCATATAATTATATGAAATAAGACAATACATTGCATTTCCCTAACATAATAAAAATATATTTCATTTTATGTGTTTGGATTTTTTTTTTTCAAACTAGACAAGTGTCTTGCTGATGAAGCCAGCTCTGTTACATACATTATTACATCTTTGAATGGAAGCGGAAACTAAATTTTCCCTCTGAATTCTAAAACAGTCACAATCTGAGTAAACCCATCTTTTCACTATTCCTTTCTTGCCAAACATGAAATCTCTTCTTCCGTATCYTCCCTCTGATGAAAGGCTCCCTGACCTCCAAATCCACAGAGCTCAGTGATCTAGAGCAGCAAGCGACTTTCATCCATCCATACTCACCTCTTCCTTTTATTAGAGAAGCTTTCAGAACGCAGCCATGGTCAAAAGAGCTTACCCCAGATTTTTCTCTGGGTAGCCACCTTCCCATTTTGCAGTCTAAAAGCAGAGTCAAGTGCAAGAGGAAGTCAAAAACAGAAGAGAAAATAGGTGTCTCAGTATTCAAGGATTAGCCTGTGTTCACCCTCTGGTCCCATCCAAGTTTGATTGCTCTGTGGCCATAGAGAGCTCCAGAACATAACACCTTGTCCTGTATGCACATGCACACAATATATTAACCTTCTTCAGTAAATAACCACAAAGCTTTCAATTTAGTTTCGAAAGATAATAAAGCAGAACCCCTGTGGATTTCAGTGAGACATTCTGTCTGAGTATGAACTGAATGAAACCGTTTAAGGCTTTGCAGTTATGCCCAGAATAATTTTACAGCTGCGGATCAAGCTTAAAAATCTCACAYTAAATTATAAAGTGGAGGTAAATGGAGGCACAAAAAATTATTTTATTAAAAACTTCTTGATCTGTCATTCTTGCTTTCTTGCTTTTAACCAGCGGTCACAAAATGGATAGTAACTCACTACACCCAAGCAATTGAGAGTTTTAACTTGAGCTTATAGTGTGAACAAATAAATGACCACCCATTAGAGGAAAGGAAAAAAMCCTAAACAAACATGCGTCAAACCATTTTCTTATATCTACTATGCAATACAGGATATTAAACACAAATTCAATTCTCTGAAAATTTATGAATATCATAACCAGGTTACAATAAAATAATATCTAAGCATTACTTTAATCTCTCATATGCAATTGTGCTGTCCACAGTGAGTTAAGTTATACAATGACCTGTTGATCTCTTTCCCTAGTAAACGGGTAAATATGGCCTTTGCCATTGTACGTGATGTTGTGCAGGGACTCAGTGGTGGAACCACGCGAGGGTGTAACAGAGGAACTAGTCCCCATAATTGCAGATGGTTTTGAGCACTGAAACTGGAAAACCTCAAGAAGTGTAGCATATAAACTGTTCAAACAATAAGCAGAAAAAGAACTGAAAATACGTGCCTAACGCAAAAACCTGCACTGAGGGAGATGAACTACTTTTACTTTCCTGAGAAAAGTTAGCCATTCATGGAGGCATGCACAGACTAGTGCGGAATYTTTGCTGGAGCTTTCTTGTCAGTAAACACCTCTCAAGGCCATTTTTGCATTATGTGGCACCGTTCTCAGATGCCAAAAACTGTGATAACTTTTTAAATGTAACTTTAAATTTTAATTTTACCTATTAAATATGAAAATATTTTTAATGAAATATACATGAAAAGTATGCATGGAAGCAAAAATGAAGATTTCTTGTTGCCATTTGCATTTTCCACTAACTGCTGTTTCAGCCTTTTCCAGATAAGGAATTTTATTTTGCCAGAAGAAAGTTCATTTTATCAGGAATTTGGGAGAAGGCTGAGCATTACTGCAGAGTTTTGCACCTCATGAATCACTCTTCTGAACTACCTCTGTGAACAAATTTGTCTTGCTTATTAATAATCAATCTTGGCACTTTATCATGTTAATAGAAAAAACCTTGTCAAAACCAGAACAACCACAATTTTAACACATCAAGAGTGGGACTGATCTATCGCTTGTCAGTAGCAAAAAGCATGTATCCTATTGGGAAGACACTGGCTTCAACATAATTTACATAAGAATCTAACAGCAAGAGATTATTTCCCCAAGGCACTGTGCTGATGGGCTTTCTGAGACTGTGACAAGATTTGTCAGTGATTTTTTTTTTTTTTAAGTATAAAAGTGAAGTTCACTGCTGCACAGAGGGTGAACACAGGACCTGGGTCCCACAAACACCGTCAGGCCTTTTGCTGGCTCTCTGCACAAGCCTGAGCCATACCCGAGTCGTCATGATGACACCATCAGGGCAAAATATACAGACCCGTTTGCAACTATTAGAAAGAACATATTAAAACACTTTGGCATTATACAAAGTTCTGCTTTTTCCTGGTTAATAAGTACACCCTAAAATTATCATGTATCTAATTAGAGAAGTACATACTATTATGTTATTTACAAAACAGATTCAATAAAAAAGTTGAAGGTGCTATTTCTTAGTAAACTTCATATCCTCTCTTCAGAATACTCATACACACAGCACTTCCAAATACAAACGAGCTCTTGTGCACTTCTAAACACTGTAACTTGAGCTACCTAAAAGTAGAATTCAATGCATTAAAAAGCCAGAAAAATTCCAGCACTTATGTACTCTATATTCTCCCTACAATGAAAAACCACTACATTATTTCCTTTTGCTGGGAAATGATGAGTGCAAAACCCAGGGACTCAYTGAATCCCATGCCCAGCTGATACCTCTTGGCAGCTTGTTGTATTTACTTGTCTCTTCCAAGCAGCCGCTGAAGGAGCACACACCTGAGACTCACACAGAACATCTGTAGCGTGATGAAGAACACTCATTTACTGCTTTATGAACTGATTTCTTCTTACGTGTTAGAAGAAACACCAATATCATTCTGAAAATACATTACAGTGCTGCAGTGCTTATAGTGTTTTGTTCATCCGTCATGCTTTCTAAAACAGTCACAAGATGTGCAATCTCCCAAGTTACCCACATATGATGGTACATAATAAGAATAAGCAACTGTATGCCCTAAACCACATTCAGAAAAGGAGAGGGTAGTTCTTTACATCTTTGTTTATTTCATCCAGATTTGGCTCTCAGCGATTTTTTTACACCAACTCAGCTCCACTTTATCACTAAATATTCAACAGAAACAGTCATATTTAAAAAAAAAAAAAAAAAAAAAAAAAATAAAAAAAAAAAAAAAAAAAAAAAAAAATCTATTGAATCTATTGACCTTTTTGCCTTGTGTTCTTTCCCTTCAAAACCTACTTTTAAAATGGTGACACAGTTCTTAAAGCATGTACCACTCCCCATTTCCAGTCTTTTCAGTCTCCTAGGACAAGAAACCACACGTCATTTCTACCAAACTGCTGTGTAGAGGTTGGTAGCTAAGGGTAGAGCAGTGTGCTGTTATCACTGCCCAGTCACTTTAGTGTTTTATTAAAAGTTTAGACTTTACCAAGCCAGGTAGTTGCTGTTGCTTTCCTAAGCAATCATGTTGCAAAAAGGAAGATTTATTTTAGGCAAATTCAACAACAAAGCATTTTCCATGGTATTAAGTTTTGCCATTGTGGTAGGAACTAATGAACTCAAGAAAACACACACAAAAAAAGCACAAATATGAAAAAACAGAGTTTCCACAAGTTAAAATGTTAGGTTTACATTATTTTTAAGATTTTATTATTTATGGATAAAATTTTCAACATCTACGTGCATGACTCAGGAGCATAAGTCTCATGGTAGTAACCAACAAGTAACTCCTCCTGCTAGATCTGTAAAAAAGTTTTCAGGAATCTAYTTACAAGGGATCTTTGACACAGGACTCGGTAAGTGATATCTATACACCTCTTCACATATCTAAACATCATAAAARTTTTTTGCTCCTTGTCACGCTCATGATATTCAGCACTACTATACCTTTAAAAAGCATCTTTAGTATTTAGATCTATTTTACATTTCTTATTTTGGATGTTGCGAGAATTATCAAAATTCACACCACAAATACAGTGTCACAAGACACTGCCAGAGAAAACCTGTTAATAAACTCAGCTCTAGGGACTGCAGGAATCTGGGGGGGTCCCACACAGAGACATGGCTAAATCCAATCATACTTCTATCTCCAATGAATTAGAGAAGTAAGCCCCCAATGAAAGTTACTAATATGTTTAAATAGGTAATGGACCAAAAATGGTTAGTCAAACAACACACCGGTATTTCAGCTTAACTAAGCACRAATCATTGCTCTTGCAGACAGTAGCCAGTATCTCATAGAAGAAGAGCCAGCAGCGCAGAGCACAACGCAGTACCAGCTGCACAGCCTACCCAGTCGGCATGTGTATTGACTGGCATTGCTATTTCAAGCTAGCCACAGCCCTTCAGGAATAGCTCTCATGCAAGTATTCTGGAATTAAAGCAATTTTAACATGGAATAAGAATAAGAATAAGACTTGAATAGCTAAATCAAATCAGTGTAGTTAACTGCATGATGGTTAGTTCCCCTTCTTCTGACAAGATCCCAAAGGGTAGGTAGCTAATTTCTGCAAAAGCTCAGGTTCCCAGGTGGCTTTCAAGGTTAACCACAGGTACAAATAATAGCAATACTTTAACCTAAAAGGAATATAAAAATGAARCAGTCCTCAACTAACAAGAAAGATTAAATCTCTTGGTCTACCAGAGATTTAAAAAAAAAGGCATATTTGGCTTCTGATAAACATTTGCAGTTTGGGAGGAATGATTTGTCAGACTTGCAAGAACCAGAAGATAGTATGTTGAATAGTTAGTTTATGCCAACAGCACAAGGTAACAAGAGAGGCCCAGGAGAGTAAAGAGGAGATAAGGAATATTTAGACAAGTTACTTAACAAGGCACAATAGTTGATTTATGGCCTGAATGAAAGCCTACTGAAAGTATTCCACTTGATTTCAGCAGGTTTTAAATCAAGTTGAGCCTTAGGGGAAAAAAATGCAGAGATAAAATTTTTTTTAACTGTTCCAGCTTTACTACAAAAAGTCAGCTAAAAGAAAATTTTAAGTTTACCTCTGGCAAATGATCCTCAACAAGAAGAATGTGCTGTCACTGCAATTGCTAACACACTGAATACTGCCACCATATCTGCCACCCAGAGCCGTTAAAGGAACAAGGAGCAAATGCACTCTTCAAGAACAYGATGTTAAACCAAAGAAAACACTGAATATTGGGGGGATGGAGGATGTTCAGTTCAAATGAAAAAAATATTGCAAGAAACAATATGAGTAGAGTGATCTACAAGATACATGCGTTTTGTTCAACTTCGTGTGAATTCGTGTTTTAGAATGAATATTTTACTAGTAATATTACCAAACACAAGCCTAAATCCATTAATAGTAACATTAAATTCTTAACAGTATTTGAGTGATTAGGAAAAAAAAAAAAAAAAAGTAAATGGATTTGAGTGCTTCACCTATAGGCAAGCTGTAGTTTTTTCTTCTGTAGTGTTTACAAAGCATTCCAGTCCAATCTCTTGAGAGCACCTTAATACTCAGAATGCCCCATGTTATCAGTTCTAGATCACTTGCTACTAGGTATGAATCAGTCATGCAAGAAAGACCCCTATTGGGGGGTCTTCAGAATCAAAATGACTGAGCTGATTATTAAAATTATAATCTCATTCTTACAAAAAGCTTCCAACAAACAGTTTGATTCAGATGAGCAAGAAATTACCAAGAAGTTTCTGACACCCTTGTTTGTACCACATTATTCTATCAGTAGTCAACTTTAGCAACTGCATTTTTATAAAGTATCTTTTATTAGCCAACTATAAATATCAATGTTTATAGTCCTACTGTACACAATCAGTGGGCTATAACAATAGATTCCAAAATATGAGGATAGAAAATTAGGATACAGAAAACCAGCACATAGTATCCATGTTAAATCTGACTATGAAGAGTAGAAGACAAGAGGAAAAAAAGGAAGGGCAGTTCTTCAGAGCTTCAGGTCTGGAAGAGGCCAAAACACTTCTATTTTTTTCACAGAACAGTGCAGAAAAGATACAATTTGTTGTTATGAAATTTGTTATATTGTCATGGTGTTTTAAAACAGCATAAAAGCAACAGGTTAATTAGGAGCCAGAAATATCAGCCCAGAAATCCTACAGCAAAAATAAGACTAAAAAAACCTGCCCATAATGCTAATTATACCATAAAATGTTCATATTGACTACAACAATTTCCCTCTCAGTCCAAGTTCTTTATACATTATAAATAACCGTTGAGGATGGACAAATCAAAGCTAACAAGCTAGCTTGAAGTTCATGGTTGAGAACCTGATGGTACTCTAATTATGCTGGCACAAAACCTAACACAGGTGGACACCAGGTTCTGCAGCCACTGCTGCTGTCTGGACTGCCTCAGTAACGCCATTTACAGTACATGACTCAGACATGTATTTTAAAGCTAGTTTGGGCAGAGCTACCTTTGCACCCTTTACTGCAAACCCAAAGAATAGGAAAAATATTAGAAATGATGAATGAAGGAAGGGCAGAGGGGGAAAAAAGTCTTTGAAACCTTCCTTTTATGCTTTGTTTTCTCATGTCTACCCCAAAATGAACTTTTACATTTGGTGTACCAATCTGAAGGTTTAGGAACCAAAGCTGTGCTGTAGGCCCATCAAAAGGACAAATATTTTTGAAGTATGACTTCCTGTCCTAAGTTTAAAGTTATCATGATGTGATAAAGAAGTAGAACACAATAAAAGCCTGTAAGTATGAGCTGAAAGAGAACACACTTGAAGGTTCTAATCATTGTGCCCTAAAAATACAAACGTGGCTCTGAGGGCTACTGTTAACTACCGGAGTTCTTAAGAGTACAAAACTCCCCCTTTAATTGGGACCTTTACGTACCTGCCAGTAAGCATTTGCAAACTCCTGTTTCTGAGGAACAACGCCACAAGCAGTACCCAAGATTTTCATAATTGCTTTAGTATTCTGTATCATCCCTTCAGAGAGTGACCTGTAAGCTTCTCAGGGTAAGAACGCTGGTAATTCTTTACCATGTTACTATGAGACAATAAGTAAAAATTTCAGAACTGTGAAACTCCCAATACTGTGGAATTTCATTTAAAATATTACAATTTTGTTACAAAATTATAAAATGAAATATTTGATCATTTCCCTTTGGGAGTGTGTGCAGGGGAAATACCTATGAAATGCCTTCTGGCCTTTCTTTCACTTTAAATATATTGACTGTTTCTAAACTACTAAGGAATTTAAAACTTGCTTCCAGAGAATACTATGAAAGATGATTTAAATTAAGTATTACGGTATATATGTTACATCTGATAAAAGAAAGACAAATCTTATTTGCATTTTAAACTTCTTTGGAATGAAATTACCTAATACACATACACGAGAATAACATCAGACTAGATAATATGCTCTGACCTTTCTGTTTTTGATTCACTGTCAGCTCGATAGTGTTCAAGGTCTTGGTAAAGAGACTGCAATTCTGCTTGAAGTCCTTTTTCCCGTTCTATACTTCCTTCATAAAATTTAATCTCCTTTTCCATTGCTTTTACTTTTTCTTCCATCACCTTAAATTCATGAAGTATCAAATAGCTGACTCCACAGTATTTACACACTGTCTCATCCCGGGACATCTAGAAAAAGATAAAATTGTAAGATTGTTTGTAAGAAACAAGTTGAACAAAAAAAACCCTGAATAACACTAAATAATAGTAATAATAAATCTGAATAGTTTGGACCGTTTACTGCTCTGGAGCATTTATGATCAGATGATGTTATTGCTTTAATAAATAATAAAGACAAAATTCTACATTAGCAAAATGAAATCAAGCTATAGCAGTATTTTCGCTTACTGGAAACTTCACAAGATATATCAACTATGCAATTTACTATGTGGGAACTCCTGCTGGAATTCTAAACTGAAGTACCTCTGAATTATGTTTGATGTATTAATTTAAAATAAAATGCTCTGTTTTACAAAGTTATCTCCTTAATGAATTTGTGATCGCCTGAGCCAGAAAAATGTTATTTACTGTGGTTTTTTGACAACTCATATCCAATTGAAGTAGGCAAGATGAAAAGTGGAAAGTGAGCAGAATGATGTAATCCAGCAATCTTTACAAAAATAATTCAAATGAGTAAGGCACTAATTATTATGATGTAGTGTCCATGGCACTTGAGTGTTGTGGAAAATGTAACCCATTTACTAGGTATGAAGTATTCATCACTGATTAAAAAAATACAGAGTACGTAATACACGTCTAATTGAAAGACCATTTTTAAATTGAGAAACATACTTTTGTAAGTGATCCAATTATTAAGCTTTGCAGTAAGCAAGGCTTCATAAATATGAACAGATAGATGTGCTCTAACTTTGATATGTACTTATTACTCAGTATATCAGTTATTCCTGTGTGTTTTAATCATTTTCACTGCCAGAAAAAAATGGTCAGTTTACAAGTGTTGCAGAACTGAACCTGCACAAGAAATGGATCTCAAGTAAATAAATCAGCCAGACCAACCCAAGGTCTGACACTYCAGTGGGGGACATGTAAGCATCTGCTTACCAGCACAGATCACAGATCCCTGAACATGACAGGTTTTACCCTGTTCTTGGGTCACAGCATCAATGCATTCGAGAGGAGATGGTTAGAATTAAGACTAGATCAGAGGACACTCATAATACAGCTAAAGAGACAACATCAATGCAACAAATATAAAAAGGTATTGGTAAGCTTGGAGACATGAAAGATGGAAAATGGGTGGCAGCTAGAAGAGCAGTTGTGCGTTTGTGTACTGAGAGCTTAAAACACACTTTAATGTTTCTTGCAATTATCAACCGTTACAAGGATTTTAATACAACGACTTACAAAAATCAGAAAGCTGGAAAACTGCAAACAGTTTAAGTCAAAGAATGTAAGAATCCATTGTGTTACAGAAAAAGAAAAAAAAAAAAAACACCACATTTTGAGACATTGGGATAAATTCAAAGAAATCATACTTAGATGAAAGAAAACAGCTTTCAAAAATTATAAACTAAAGACTCATTATCCCATGATTCAATAATCGTTAGAACTTTAAATATATCTGATAAAAACGATCTTTCAGGATGCCCTGGAAGTACCAGGCCAAGCTTTATTTTCCGATTTCTTAGTTTTGCCCCAGTTTAAAATACCCCTAGTTACCGTTGCTCTGAATGAGCTGAAAATGCAAGTTTATTTTTCCTGGCAGCTGCAAACTATGCTTGGAAATATGAAACTGTTATTCAGGATAACTACCATAAAGTTCCAAAGCACTAAAATTACTATATTGAAAAAGGACAAAATGAGCTGTTATAAAGAGCACAGGAGGGGGGCTCTTACCCCAAAAAGAACATTGTGCTCTCGTGCAGCACCACCACTGCTGTCTTTCAAATAAACAGTTATAGAAATTTCACTGGGTACTAGGATTAAAAACAAAACAATTGGGGTCCTGAACTTAAAATATTTTATGCAAGTACTAAAACTTTTTAGTTTTCAAATTCAATTTTGTTACCGAACTTAAAAATAAATGAAGTCATAGGACAATAAATATTATCTATCTGGACGTAGAGGGAAATAAGTCTCGTTCTTCTTCACGTCCATTCCTCAGGTGAAGTAAAAACTTGAAAGGACTTCAGATCAGGTTGGATTTTTAAAGTATTTGCTACATAGTCAAAAAATCACAAGAAAGCCCCAGGGCTTTATATTACGGCAGTAAGGAAAGAAAGTTCTGTCTTTTAATCACAACATTGCTTCTGTACATGCACTATTATCCTGCAACCACTGCAATATACTGTATATATAGATTGAACGAGTTTTAAAATATCTACCTGTAGTGTAAGTAGCAGTTTCCTAATACCAGTAATGAATTTGGCATGGGTTAGGTGATGCTCAACAGGCAAGCTAGCCCAAACTAAATTCCATACTGCAGTAGATTAACACCAATAAGCAAGCTAACTAATTTAAATCCAGCACATGTATGCCCAATATGCCTAGAAAATTAACAGGACCCAGCTGAAAGTGAATAGCTCCAAAGAGCAAGGCCTGAACTGGGCAGAGCAAGGGCCATACTAATCTGAATTCTCATCCTAGATCCAAGATTCCTCTCTCATGCCCATAGTGGTCAAATCACAAGCAGGACTTTCTCTTTTTTTCCTTTTTCTTTTTTTCTTTCCCCCTCTCTCTTGCATTGTCAACATCACAACCCGAGTTCTCCTCACTGATACTTAAAATATCTCCTGAAATTCCTGAGCTGGTTGGACATTTTTCAGAAGCTACTGAAGCTTCACACAGACAGGTACAGAGAAATGCTGTCAAGCTGTAGATGCTGATTTCATTCAGCCAAAATAGTGACAAAGCTATCTTAGGGCTACACCAATTTAAAGGTCAGAGCCAGAAAGCATTTTACAGCTTTGAAGACTACTTACAAATGAAATGGTTTTGGGTTTTGCACAGTTTCCAAGAGAAATAACATTACTTCATCTATGTGTGTATTTCTCTATTGTCACCCCTGAATAATTTGAGAACCAGAATGTTCGGTCATTTATAACCAATTCTGACACTGAGGGCAGAAATATTTAAGCATCTAAAAGTTTTAGACAACCAGGTAGGCAATAAAGACTTCGTAAGTTCCCTGCTGAAGAAAACTCTGGAGTGTGAGTGCAGTCCTTATCAGATATCAGATAATCCATATGGGGGAGAGCCTTATAAATGGTCTGTCCAGGAGAAAAGATTCCATCAGACCTTGTATCTTAGACACCAAAGTTGATCAACCATTACACAGAAGTCTGTAGGAAACAAATTTTCATTAGTTCTTATGCTTACAAAGCTACCTTTTCTGGAATAATATCGCTGAGTAACCACTAAGAATGTGTATTACATACACAATGATTTATGTTTTCAGATTCCATATTTCACTATTTACATTTCAAAAGACTGTTGTCATCTCCTCAAATGCAAAGCAGAAAAAAAATCAGGGGAAAAGCAGAGTTTGCAAGGAATAGAAAAGGAAACTATCAGAGCTCTAACTAGAAAGGGGACTCTGTATGTCCTTAGCAGCGAGAATAAGCAGTGAATAGAAAAAAATCAATTAGCAATAAAAAAACCAAACAGAAGGTAATTTTAGTACTGTCTTTTTGGTCAGCCTGGACAGGGAAACTCAGGGCAACCAGGACTTGAAAAGGTAACACAGGGATACTAAAAAAACCCTGCTATTTGAGTTAGCACGACACTACTGTGTGCACGATAACAACATAAAAAGAAAAACAAGCTCACTGAGGACAAAGTGCTTGAACTAGGAAGATATTTGATCCATAAGATTTTGAGCTACAGTTCTGATACACATTACACCAGATGTTATAAAGAAAGGACAAGAGCTATGCCCCGAACAAACCATATCGTAAGGTAGCATGTCTAGCTGTGATATTCCAGCAGCTGTTCCACTGCAGCATCTGTGGGAGTAGTTTCAACTCAGAGCTGCATTCAGTTTTGGAAGAACTAATATTATTCCATGGTTACATAGATTTCTTTAGCTACCAAAGGCAAGTGGAGAACTGAGCCAAGATGGATAGTCACTCAAATTACATTTGTCTGACTCAGTACCATAAGCATCTGTAGAGCATAAGTTATAAGGGGGAAAAAAAAAAAAAAAAAAAAAATCACTTTGGTGGTCTGGACCATTTTTAGCCTTTTGAATGACAAGACAGGAATTTATATCATTTCAACTTGACCAAATAACTACAGGGAGCGTCAGCTTGTGCGCTGCTATTCTTCTCCTCTGATATTTCAGATTCCACCCACAAAAATTACCATGACAAAGAGCTAAATTCTTGTAAAAAGAAAAATAATCTACTTTCTGACTTAGCAGTGCCTTGGTATTACAACATCCAGCATATGGATCACTTATGCTAGAAATAGTCTGTAACAAGCAGCTAATAAATAGCCATGACTCTTAAAAGCCAGAACTTAAGTCCTCAATTGATGAGATTCTTTTAAAAAGCTTTGAATATGTTTCTGTGCATCACTGAACTAAAAACATAGAGCCATGAGCACAGACGTACTCCTTGTACATTAATTTTACAGTGCAGGGGAGGGAGAGCCTAAGGGAACTGCAGCACTCGCCATCCTCCTTGCATCACCCAGTGCTCCTCAGTCACATAATGCAGTAATAACAGCTCTTGCTCTCTCCCCAGTTGATCTGTCAGGACTGAGACTGCTTTAGCAAGGACCAGCCAAATAACAAAAACCCCTGTATTTGTCCAAACCACACTTGTAGCAGAACAATACCTAAAACTCAAGAAAAAGAAAGAAATCATTACACTGCAGCTGGGTGCTCTTAAATTATTTCTGTATATTGATTGTTTTATTCTACCTCTACTTGATTCTACCTTATTGTCTGAATCTACTTTCTTTTTATTTTACTCCTCCTCTCCCATACTACTTTCATTTCTCTCATGCCGTTTGTCCCTCTCCTGACAAACTAGCCAATCCCTATTATACAAAAAGACAGCATTACTCAAACCACACTGTTGATATTCTAGGAAGAAAGTGGAGTCTTCTGCTGTATATGCAAAACTGAAGATTTATTTGATTGAAATTGATATTTTTTATTATTCAAAGAACAATTTTTAAGAGTCTCAGTAGAAACTTCACTTCTTTAAAAAAAAAAAGTTTATTATGAGTCAAGTTTTCAGTCAGCATCTAGTAAGGTAAGAAAGTAATACAGATTGTAATGCTAAGTCATGCTGCATACATAATTACTTGCTCAACTTCCATAAAATAGCAGTTGCAAAATAAAAATCGCAGTACTTGCTTTGAATACATATGAATAGTGTAGAAATAGGCTTGTAGTAAAAACAGAATGTCCTGCTCTCAAAAGTTTCATTCAAAACATGCCCTGAAATAATCAGTTTGTCACGACAGGAAATAATACTCAGATTTCAGGTAGCTTTAATTTTTTCCTGCCTGTGAGTAAAGCAGGCTAATGAATCATAAAAGACTGTGCTGCACTGCTAGTAACTGCACACACTCACACAAGCCCTGTAAATATCTAACACATGTCCAACAGGCCGTGCAGACCTTACTGGTACTCATAAGCTCTTTCAGGATGTGTTATGGCACACTCCAGCTCTCCAGTGCAATACGGAGCAGAGAGTTCTTATAAACTGAACCGCAGCACATTGCAACAAAATGATGCCTGCGCAGACAAAAGATGATTTAGCCCATTGTTAACCATATCTTTGCCTGACAATACTGACTTTTTGCATCTGTAGATACAACAGTTGGGAAGCCCCTCCAAGCTACAACCCAACTGCTTGTGATGCAAGAGATACTGCAATCCCTCCAATTCCTAGCAGCATACCTGGATGCCAGTCACAGAAAGGGTACAGAAAAGCTTGAATACAGTGAATACAGCCCTAACCTTATGAGAAAAGCTTGAATATAGTGAATACAGCCCTAACCTTATGAGAAAAGCTTGAATATAGTGAATACAGCCCTAGCCTTATGAGAAAAGCTTGAATATAGTGAATACAGCCCTAGCCTTATGAGAAAAGCTTGAATATAGTGAATACAGCCCTAGCCTTATGAGTATAGCAAGAGATCAAAATCCTTTGCTGCCCTAGGTGACCACCAGTGACTCCAGAATTCTCACATTAGGAATGGAAGATCATTATCCAAGTTCATAAGATCTGCTTTCACAAATCCTCTGATGCTGCAATACACAGCGGTAACAAAGCAGGCTGCCTTTACTCTCTGGGAACTGGTTTTCCCAAACCAACTATGGGTCCATGGCTAACCAGCTCACTGTCGAGAGCTCTTTAGGCTGTAACATGTGGGCTTATACTAAAAATAAGCAGATATTTTCTAACATTTCCAAAGCATATTACAGCCACTCAGAACATTCACATAGCCGGAGCTTGTCATCCCAACGAAATCTAAAAGTTAAAAATTCTACAGCCAAATACTGAAAATCGCAGTGGGCATAGGGGCAACTCATGAACATCATCTTAAGAAGCATTCATAAGGCACATGACAACAGGACTCTGAAAAGACCTCCTGCCATTCTGCATGTAGATACTACTGTGCTAATCTGGAAGGCACAAATGGAAATGCTGCTGCTTCTAAATCCATAGTGATATTTTAAGTACTAAATACATAGCTATGTTGTTCACTTCTACAAAGCTAGTCTTGGTGGACAGGACYGATTCTTTAGCTAATTAACGCAACTGGAACTATGTAAGAACCTATTAAAAAAAATAACCCCAGGTTCAAAGACAGCAAGAAAAATTAAAGATAACATAATGTGCTCATAAAGATACCATAATGTGCTCAACCTATAGCACACATGGCAAATCTAATGAGTAACCATTTGCTGCTAGTGACGTACGTGATGTTTTGTTGGATAGTCAGATACCACGGAATGTTCTGTACTGATGTATAACACAGCTTCAAAGTTCCGGCTCTGCTTGCTTTCTTAAGCTCCTAGGGTGAGAGAACTACTAATCTGTAAGGGTATCTTGTGCTCAATTAATTTTATGATTTATGTTAAGCAAAGGTTATTTGTTTGCCAAATGAAATATAAAATTAAATATAACTTTTTGTTTGGTACTTTGAGGAGACAGGGTGTCATTTTACTGTCTTACGTAGGTGGCTGCTGTTTTTGTTTCCCACTTCAGTAAGATCTTCAGGGCAAAACTGCATCTTCCCATCTACTTACATCAAATGGACAACAACAATGCTGAAACAAACAGAATTTTAATAAGTTCACAAGCATATAAAAGATTTGTCTACCACTAGCAAAAGACAACTAACAAGGTGCAATATGATAATCTTCTTTTCTCTTGAGGGAAAAAAAAACCCAAAACAAACCAACCCAAAAAGACCCCAAGCAACAAAAAGAGAACTGCCCCAAAATACACACCCATAACATTGGAGGAAAGGAAACACTAACTTCTTTTTTACTATTCATTGGTCTATGATACCTCTCAGACTGAGCTTGATGGCATAAACCTTAAGACATGTAAATACATGGAAAAGTAGGCATTACAAGCCAGCAACCTCTGCAAAGTTCTTTCTACAGTCCTGTGACAGTACACTTACAAGAAAATGTAGGGTTCTACTGAGGCAGACCAACCAGCTTACTCGTTTAGCTAAAACACCTGCTATCTGGCACACCAAATCTGCACACATCACCTCCCAGAAGTGTACAAGTGTCCCTAAAATAAGGCTAAGAACCAGAGAATACCCTCCCCAAAAACTGTCACAGATGGCTTGGACTTTGCCATTGACTCATGTGGTTATTTCCCTTCCGGGAAGTTACCAATTCTCCTATGTCTCCTGCCAAAACAGCAGCAGCTGTTCTCCGCATTGGCCATCACCACCACTCTATGTGGCATAGCTTCCTTCGAAACTTGCAGGGAAAACTGACTCCTGCTGACTTCTAACACTGACAAACGTTGCTCAGTGAGGTAACCAAACTGCTAACAGGCAAAGTCACAACTCTGGGGTTTTTTAAATTTTTTTAGAAACAAACCATGATTTAGATCTTTACTAATAATTAGTTACTAAGAAGTATGCAGCTGTAAATAAAAAAAAAAAAAAAAAAAAATACTATAAGCTTTAATAACAGACATATGGATGTTTATTTACCAGTTGATTTTTTTTTTTTTCCCCCATTTAGAACCCATTTTGCAATGCATATTGTGTGAAAGAGGTATGAGAGCAGTAGAAGGAATGAGAGAGAGAGAGAAAGAGAGAAGCAGGGCCATGTAAAATTCTTACATGACTCTCTAAGGCAAAATTGATCAGAACCTGAAGAACTAAAGTCCCTTTGCCTCTATCATTTCATTAACAAAATACCAGGAAATCTCTTCCCCTCTAGATTAAAACTTCCTTTAAAATTTAATAAACATAGTGGGCAACACCCACTGGACCCACTCTGCAAATGGTCAATTTATATCAACTTCTGCCATGATATCCATGGCTTTACTTTCATAGGTCTTCCTCTCTGGCAGATTCTGGCAGTAGAACAGTCTGCGGAACAGTCTGTTCCAGGTTGGCACAAGATACTCCCTTCCCCTTTCCCTCTCCGTACTATCCTCTAGAAGAGTGCAATTTTGGAGGCAGCTATGTCACTGCTCCAAGTATCGATAAGCAGCTTGTGAAGCTCCATCCACTAGGCGCACGGAGGAGAGGAATGATGAGAGCTCTGGTCTGCATCCTTGCGAGACGACTGCTTGATCCGTTGTCAGCACTACAACCCAACCTCCAGCAAGCCAACTCAAAACAGCACCTAGCAAGTGAATATTCTTCATTCTGCAGCTGAATTCACAAAGCTTAACATACTCCCACCAGACACACATGTTCCTTTGGCCTGCAAGCTGCATGTTGGGAGCATGTGCTCAGTTTGGCAGAGCAATCTACAGCTGGCACAAGTTCTGCTTATGTTAGGAGCAATCTAAAAGAAAGATTCCAAAAGAGATGCTATAAAATCCAAGAAGCAGAGAATGTTAAGGGAATAAGAACACGTGTACATAAAAGGTAGAAAATAAAAGGACAGGAAATTGTGAGAATGACTTGTAATCAAGCTCTGTATCTTGTAACTATACTGCAACTACAACGTAAGTCAGTGGAGTGAAGAGACGAGCAGCAGCAAAGGATATGTAAAACCCCGACACTTAACTGATCCCAAAATCTTGGGCTGTTGTTGCCTTAGAGCTCACATATCTCACATTGAGGTGACAGGGTAGGATGGGACTGGAACATAAGCCTATTCATGTACATATCTAGAAGTACTGATGTGCCTTCTGCGTACAGATCTTTTTGTTAAAGGTGTACTGCAGAACCGAAAGAGATCTCAAGAGATTGCCTGCCCAGTGCTCCAAAGCAAAAGCTTGCCTTACTCATCCCCCGCAGTACCACTGGAGGAATTCCACAACTCCCCTGGGTGAGCTGCTCCAGTGCTCAGCTACCCCTACATCTAGAGCTCCATAACATTCAACCAATGCGAGTCCAGAAAGGCGAGGATAAGATTAACTTGCAGCTGGAGATGAAGGACAACCACCATCTTCCGACACATGTGAATACTGTTACTGTGCCCTCACATATTTTCTAGAATAAGTAAACCCAGTTCTATTACCCTTTCCCAGAACAACAGGATTTTTAAGCCGTTTATTATTTTTGCATTTTTCTAGATTTCCATCAGTCGCGTTATTTTTCTTAAAGCCTGCAGCTCAGAACTGATAGCTCAACAGCCCTGAACAGAGGAATAATGGCGGCCCAAGTTTTACATGCATTTCCTACGCTAACACATTTAATACTTTGTAACAACCTTTGTAACATCACTTTGTTAATATTATTCTGCTTAAGACCTGATTATAGACCTCAGTGTTAGGTCTGGCAAGTAACAAGGAAGCTTAATCAGTTACTATGTATTTTGAATTGATGCACTGGATATGCCTCATTCTTACTAAAGATACGAAGTTTAATGCTGTTCCCAGAGTGCTCACAACCCCTCCCAGACTGGCATCAGTGTATTCCTTATTGTAATCTAAGATCCTAGCTCAATGAAAAACAGATGACACTGACATTCCTACTGAAAGAAATAACGTCATTCCCTTTCTGTTCCCAGTTTGTGCCTGCACTCACACCTGCTTCCTCCTTGTGCTAGCATACGTGTAGCACACAGAACAGGAACTAGATCAGGAACTGATCCAAATGAAAGACAGGCAACTGAAGTGCCACCAAACTACAGCCTCAAGTCATTAATGGAAATATTGAGCAGTACTACATCCAGAACAATTCCCTGATGTATTTCATCCATCAGTTTAGCACAACTGTTTTTCTGAGAAACTTGCCCTGATTTTTGCTAACCACCTTATCCTGTTGATGCTTGCAAACTAATTTCTAAATAAACAAACATATCTGGTATCTTTCCTGCTACTAAAATATCTGCTAATGAGTCTGTAAATTTCCCAGGTTCTTCCCCTCCCCTTCTTTATGGGCAAGTATTCCTTTTTCCCTTCCTTTGGCTTTCTTACCCATCCTTGAATTCTCAGAAATCATCATCAATGGCTCAGAAATTGTCTCAACAGTTTCCTGGAGTATTCCAGGGAGAAATTCTCCAGGTTGTGTCCTGAGTACATAAAACTTTTAAATTACTTGTTGATTATTAGATGCATACCAAAAAATGAGGACAGCAGGGTGTTTTACTGCCAAAGTAAAAACTTCATAGCGTTACAAAAACTGGCTCGTGTTCTACTTGTATGCATCACCGCACATAAAGAGCCTCCTCGTAACCCATATAAACAGCAGCATTGTTACATTGGTAATAATCTGTCTCCCAAACAAAAGAACAGCCTCACACACAAAGAGAAGATACAAGAAAAGATGAAGGGGGATGTTCTGTTCCTCTTTGTATTGACACTCCTTTGGAACAATTACACGTTATGCTCTGCAGTCATTCCAAACTTATGGCAACAAAACATGCCATATGGGGTAAAATTTGAAACTCACCTAGCAGTGACAACACCATTACAGAATGAGTATGTTCCTCTACAGTGTTCCTATAGCACTAGTGTGTAATTACACTTCATATATAATGTGAAACAAATGACGAAACTTAGAACACACTCAATCTAAAACCAGGACCAAAATGTACCAGATAGTGTATCAGTGTTCAAAGGCCAGTGAAATATCCCTGAATTACTGTAGTATCTGGTCTCCAAATGTTGGGCTTTTTTGTACTTCCAGTGTTTCGTACCTTTCGAATCTCCTCGGGCAGTGCGTGAATGGGAACGTGCTGCTCCATGGCCCCCCGAAACTCTGCGGCGCGGGTCTGCCGGAGGTCACAGGGTCAGAACCTGCCGTCAGCAACGGGGTCGCACGTTTCCTCTGGCCCACGCGCGGAAATGCAAGCACACGCATGCTACACGCGGCCCAGGCCAGCCCCGCGCGGCCTCCCCACGCCCGCACCGCCTGCTGGGGGACAGGCCGTGCCTGCCGGCAGCGGCGGCACCCGGGGAGAGGTCGCGGCGCGCAGGCCGCGGCGGGGGCGAGGGAAACGGGGGGGAAGGGGGGGTGGAACGGGACGACCCGCCCGGGGACGCGGGGCCCAGGGAAGCGGGGTGAGGGAAGGCAGCTGGGGCGGCCATTTTCTTACCGCGGCTTCCTCCGTAACCACGGCAACGGCGCACAGCCCTGCGCGTGCGCGTCACGTGGCCGGGGCGGCCGGCCCTTGGC
>JAYKAV010003421.1:209783-223653 GCA_035582835.1 Phoebastria nigripes | reverse complement strand
CTTTACTGAAAGAGTGGTTAAACATTGGAACAGGCTGCCCAGGGAAGTGGTGGAGTCACCATCCCTGGAGGTATTTAAAAGACGTGTAGATGAGGCGCTTAGGGACATGGTTTAGTGGGGCTTGGTGGTGTTGGGTTGACGGTTGGACTTGATGATCTTAGAGGTCTTTTCCAACCTTAATGATTCTATGATTCTATGATTCYAAGTACCTCTTCTCATGGAACAGCCTTCTCCCCATTACAAGAGGATTTCTGGTAGGTAGAAGCACAGTCCCTGACCGTGGGAGGTCCACACTCAATTTCTATTCCTCAGACATCCTGGGCAAGTGACTCTGCTTCCTTCTTGTGCAACTCCTTAGCTATCAAGTATTGCTGCTTCGCCCAGGCGCGTTGCAGGCATTAATACAGTCAAGGAGGCAAGACTGCCTCAGGCAGGTGGCCTGCACGTGGCAGTGGGATGGGTGTGCTTGCTCACTGCTGGGCACGATGTTAACCACTGGTTTCACAATTAGAAGAGGCCTCGGCAGCAGCRGGGCAGGAAGCAGAACCAGTGGCTGGAAGTGACTAAGCCCAAGACTGGGGATCGGGTGAGAGTAGCAGTTTCTGGTCAGGGCAGCCTGGCATTGACTGCAGAGGAAATCCTGGAAGCAGGTGACCTTGAAGGGAAGTGCAGGSGTGGCATTTGGACCTCTCGCTGGCTGGGACAGCAGTGGCATCAACAGGACTTGTCTCCTAATATGAGTCTGCCTGTGGAAATACAGCCTTGCGAGTAAATAAGGTCTAGTACTCAGCAATCCAAGAACGTGTGTAACATGCCCCTAACCATCATCTTTATCCACATCTGGAAGATTATTGAACATCTTCCTCTAGCAACTCAAAGCGCTTGCCTGCTGTGTCTGAAGTRGTCAGCTTTAGCACAACAAAGCAGGTGAGGCCGAGCTCACCTTTACCTCCAGCCTGACTTGCAGCTCATAGCATGCCAAGGGAAGATCCTTACRCGAGGCACTGGGCATAGCTCAAAGGTACAGAGCCAGATGCAGCGCATCACTGCGGGCCAAACTGCGGAGGAGTAAATCAAGTACAATACCTGCTGCTACTGCCGCRTTTGTGCCTTGCTTTCTGGTGCCGCTTCCTGTGACCTGCTTATTCACATGCACATTCCTGTGCGTTGTCATGCTGCAGCACAATGTGGTGAGGAGTGCTCGGGCATTTGTGCCAGTGTACTCACTGGGACTTCATTAGTCTCCAGGGATCTGCTTGTGAGATGAATTTAGTCTCTAATAATCTGTTCATAGGCTGCTGCCTCACACTCTGTGTGCATTGCCAGTGGTACACAAATCGCCTGGCTTGATTTGCCAGTGTGTTTTAACAGGTTACCCCAGAGATCCCAGCTCCCCCAGAGCAGCCCTTGCTGGGTGACTGGTGAGCTCTTCCCCCCCGAGCACAGAGCAGATGGCTTCTCTGAACAGCTCTGCTGAACTTTGTCCCCCTGAGAAGGGAGTTCATCCCAGTGAGATAAACTGCAGCCCTTTTGACCCCTGTTCCAGGAACTGGCTGTCACAGTCCTTGCTGGACCACATCTGCACAAGCTGTATTTTTGTGAGGCAGTCTGAGGGAACTGTGCCAGAGAGCTGGTACGATGCACCGGGAACCTTTACCTGGCTGAAAGCGAGCTGTACAGAGCAATGCCACGCCACGCACGCTGTTGCTCTGCATTCCCCACGCTGTGTGTGTTCCCTGCTAACCATGAATGTCGAAGTGCCTGGAGCTGCCATTTTGTTTATTTTAAGGATGGCAATGACTAACATTTAGGTATCGCCTTTCAGAACTCTTAAAAATAGAAGTTAAAAAATTGCTTCACGTAATCCTTACCACGTAATACCTTCCTGGCTGAGAGGAAGAGACCAGCCACAGTAGCAACAGGACATGAGTGTTTTGGAAATTAACTCTGATCCAGAGAGAAGCATAATTACAAGTTATTTATACAGAGCCTTTTTCCTTCACAGACTGCACAAAAAGTGGATCAACAGAATAATTCCCATTTCACAGCAAAACAGAGGCGGGTTGCTCAGACAGCGGCAGAGCTGGAAGAGGATCCGGATCTCTGGATCCTTCAGTTGATTTCAKCCTACTTGATTACAGCTTTCTTGCCTTGTAATAAATGTATGATCAGTAAAAGCTAATTCTGTCAAGGTGTTAAAGGCAATTAGACATACAAGATTCATCATTTATGTTTTCAAACATTTAAAGCTCCCTGTAGAACGACTGCCTTCTGCCAGTTCTTCTTTATAGGGATCAGAAAATAGTCCCTTCCCTGATTTCTTGAAAACTGGCGCTTCCCGGCTGTGTGTATCATCAGTGAATATGATGACAAATAGAGACAAATCTGGTCTCTCATTTCCAGTTAAGCCTGTCGTGTTATATGGCACTACATAATATGACAAGAAACCGATGCAGCTGATCTGGCATGTCATTGCTGCAAAAGGAAATTAAAACAAATACAGATTTATGAAAGAAGGCCCATTTTTGGCACCAGGCATGGATTTCCTGGCTGACTGCTAATACCAAAGTGCAGATCGTCTATTTTATGTTAGCAAAGGGAAATCCCAGCAATTCATGCCACAGCATTAAAACACAGGATTCTAAAAATAGCATTAAAGAGCTGGACTGGAAACAACAATAAAAATGAAAAAGAAAACCTTGTCTTTTTGTTTGCTTGCTTTTTTGGAAGTAAGAATGCTAAATTCAACCCCAAGAGCTAATTTCAAAACGACAGGGCCTGAAAGGCAAGATGAGACTATCAAAATAGCCAGGTGGCTCGTGTGGGACGGTTGCAGGAGCCTCTTCTCCCTGCTTGGCATGGTTTCTGCTGCAGTCCCGTCCTTGGTAAACGGCGAGGTAAACGAGGTAAACGAGGCCACTCTCCACTGACTTGGGAAGTGAGGACAGGCAGGGAGAGGACTGATGGGCCGTAGACAGTCTGAGGATAAAGAAGACACCCCAGGTCCCTYCTTCACTCGGTTTTCTCATGGATCTTCCTGTCCTCCCACTCAGAGGCCCCCAGAGGTCTAACTCTCCCCTTCCTCTATACCCAAGTGTATTCGGAGGCTTCACTGTCTCCCACCTCCCTGGGCATCCCTGCACTCAGCCCTTACACTTTGCACCAGCTGACACACTAACCAGAGCTTTTTCTGAGCTAAATCAGCATACGACAGATGCAAATGCAAGTAAGCMCCAACCAGGGCATGGCACAATTTAAGGTAACTGGGTTTCAAAAGCAAATTAGTGAAACSAGTACAGTTCCCCCAGAGCCAGTGTTTAGTCTGTGTGTTGTTTGGAGGAAGCACAATGAATTAGATCTCGTCCAGCAGTAAGCGTAGTTCAGTGAGACCTGTCTGGTGCAGAACAGAGATGCAGGTGGAGATAAGTGGATGCTCAGGGTGAGCAGTCAGGGGAAAAATCATGGCATCAGAGATACATAATCCAGGCTGCATGGCTTTCAGAATTCAGCTTTTTATTTATGTGCCTCATTGGAGGACATGTAAATCCTCACACAGAAACATCATAAAGGACAAATCATTAATTTAAGAATGAAAAAATATTCCACAGAGGAGCAGGAAAGAACAGAAATGCTTTTGAAGATGACTGCAGGGAAGGAAAGAGAGTATCCGGATAGTCCTGAGACTTTCCAGGCCCTCGAGAATTCCCCACAAATGCCAGCTTTCTTTCATTTTAAAAAAGTAATGAGATGAATTTAGCAGGGTTGTATGCTGCTTCAGGTACCCCAGCAATTGCCTTCTGTAAGCGGGCGTTCTGCAAGGGGACGGCAGGAAGGCATCACGTAGCAGAAGATAACACGTCGTGTGCTGGAGAACAGCAACAGGAGTCAGAGTTTGTGGTGGGATTCCAGCTGGATGAAACGATTGCTACTGCACAGGGACATTTTTCTATTTAAATCTTACATTTGTTTAAGATTTTCAACACTCACTTCTTTAAAAAGGAGGGTAATTTCCCAACCTCCGTGTGATTTATAATGGTATCAGCATTCCTTTTCAATTGTCTTCATTTTTCCCACGATCCTGATAATTAATCCATAGTGATACGCATTGAATTCACATGCCTCGCTGTTTGACTGGCAAATACGTAGTGTTTGTTCCAATACAACCCAGGCCCCTCACTCCAGGGTGCACGCCAGGGTGCAGGGTGTGTATGGTAAGACAGGGATGAGAAACAGCTTCGCTGCTGAACCTGCCTTCCTCTTGCAATTACATTCCCTCAAACCCACGGGGAGAAGAAGAAACAGGGAAGAATCTTTCCTTGCTGAGGGCTCTTCAAATACCATTGGAAGACCGCACATGAAAACACATCTAATGTTATCCCACCATAACGTGGGAAAAATCAAGCATCCCTAGGCCAGAGGAATGATGTCAGAGGCTGCAGGTTTCTCATAGTTGTCTTAAATACGCAGTGTCCTTAAAAATACCAGCTCAGTTTGCTCGAGGATGGAGGATGGTTAGGACTCGCAGCGTTGTCCCAGGAGATGAGCAATCCTCGTAGCATTATTGTCCCAAGGAGGTCYTCTGGGCGTTCTCCTATGCGTGACTCCCTTTGCAAACGCCTCTTCTTTGGCAGGTTGAGAAAGCAAAGTTTATGAGAATTTCTGGTGTTTTTCCCTTGGAAACAGAGTTTCTCAGGGAATTATACAGTCTGAGTGGAAGAGGTCAGGACCATGCAGTAGGATATTTATACAGCTGGCTGATCAGATTGCCTTTGTATAGTTTTTCCAGAGGTCTAGTTATACATGGACCTACCAATTCATTCTCAAACCTGACTCGTTAAAATTCATTAAGCAAGCACTTTGGTATGGCAATATCCAGGATTGCTTTTCCATATTTTTTAGCATTCTTGCTAATCCATAAAATTTAGCAACTCAGAATGAAAGCCACAGTCAGAAAGAGCTAACGAGGTCCTCCTGTAAGGGTCTGGTCTCCGCTGGGTGTGTATATACAACTCCCATTAATGTTAATTGGCCTTACAGAGGCACAGCAAAGGGAAAATGTACCCTAGAAGACAGAAAAATCTCCTTATTTGTCCAGACAGGTAACGATCCCCTGTTCCACAGCTGGGGTTGGTGACAGCCTTATTTAGTACAATAGCTATAGCTATTTTTGCTTTACCTCCCCTCAAAAGCCACAAGATACGTAGCAGACGAAAAGATTGCCAAATCAATTCAGTCACATTATTTATGCTGTAACAGTGCATGATTTAATACAAAAAGAAAAATAAAACCCAAACCCACTACTAGCACCCTGTATCAGGGGAGCGCTTAGCGTCTGCTTAACTTTCAGCATGTATTTGAACTGTAAATAACATTTAAATACATTTCTGACTCGGACCTACACAACTGATGAAATCAGAAAAAAATCTCAGCTAATGATGCAAGATGTTGGAGGGCGTTGGGAGTCTTGCAGTCTTGGCACCCGTTGCTTTGCGCGCAGGCCAAGATGGCCAGCTACAGCCAGGCTGCTCCAGGGCAAGAGAGGAGGGAGAGCGATGTCAAGAGCTATCAGAAAGGCTCATCGCGGACATGGCACTCCCCCCCGCCGCCCCCATAGCCTTGTGCTAGTGTAGCTAATCTGTGCAATCTGTTGCTGTTACCCAGCTAATCCTCCCCCCGTGCTCACACGTCCGTCGAGTGCTCTTCCCTCTGCACCGGCTGCCCTCAGCTGCACTCTGAGCCTCTTAGGGCAAAGATCATCTTACGGGTTTGCACACTGCCTTCACTGCGGGCTCGCCGTCCTCTGGCTGTTACTGTAATACAACTCTTTTCAGTCGTTATTCCTTCCCAAGATGACCTTCGTAGTCTTTCCTGTCCTTCCTCCTCAAGAAGAACTGCTGCCATGCTGTTATTATAGTCCCTTCACCGCAACGCGACAGCAACAACTGTGTGCATGCGTAGGACTGAACGGCAGCTGAGACCTTACTGCTGGGTGAACGCGGAGCCTTCACAGGACCTTGCAGCCTCCCCTTCCCTTTACTCGAAAGGGCCAGATCCCAGAAAGCTGACGATTTTCACCTTTTACTTCAGCGCTGGAGGAGATCTAACCAGTGCCTCCAGACCCAGCCAGAGCAGCTTCAGTGCTGCTAGGAGGTGACTGGATCTGAACCAAGCCGTAGGCTGAAATATGTTCCCATAACTATTCAGATAAAGTATTTCCATAACCAGAACCAATAACTGCAAACAGTTTGTGAAGTGACAAAGAAAGTCTTTCTTGAATAAGTTTCATGAGAAGGAAAGCAAAAACATGGACTGGGAAGTTTTGTTTCAGGTCACATTAAGAAGCCAGCTTTCGTTAGCTGACGTTTGCCCACGTGGGAAGGAACTGGAAGAGACAATGTTCTGCTCCGCGCCGTCAGAGGGGCATGAGAAATGCCTGGGAAGGGGCCAATACTCCTTTGATCTGCGAGGGCCAAGACAAGGCAGCGTTTCATTAGAAACCTTGTGTGCAAGCAGYGTCATTTAATAGAACGGGATTCAGATGCTACCTATCGAAACAGTAAATGTAGTGGCTATAATCCAGCCCCCTGTTGTGAAGGTGGACTCAGCACGTGCTGTGAACTCTCCTGGTTAGCAGAGCACAACAGATGGGTCTTCTCAAGCCGTGCAGGAGGCACCAGGTCTGTGCTCGCTGCCCAGCAAGGCCCCCAAGACTGCAGCTGCCCGCTAAGGCAGTTCATGCTGAAGCAAACCTGTACGCATGACCCATGCAAAACTTCAGCGTTAAAAGCCATTTACATGAAATCCGCAACAAAATTTCATTCTTAGGTAAGGCACATTTTAAATCAATCAGTTTTGGTTGGGGTTTTTTTGTTGTTATTGAAACTACACAGCAACAAGAGGCAATTCCCTACGACTAATGAATTATATTCCTCTGTCCTCTAATCCCACCAACTCCTACCGAAGGATGTCAGCAGCGGACATGGCGCTGAATTACCATGCATCAGACTCGTAAAGGAAATCGTTAAAATTCACTATCGTTACAAAGGTCAAGTAGTTCGGAGGTGTCCTGACAAGCTGAGTGAGGCTTTTTAAGCGCTGGCAGAGGAGCTGCTGGCTGCGCGGCTGGCCYGGGAGCTGTCGTGCAGCCAGCCTCCCTCGCACACATCTTGCTGACCCAGTCAATTGCATCACTCGGTCTCCTGAGGCAGAATCTGCATTTTTCCACATGGGCCCATATGGTACATTAAATTGAATAATGAATTCRTATTTCTGGAGGAGAGGAGCTCTCCAGCAAAGTGATGATTCTGGGAATTTGGGAGGGGGACAGTGGCCGGGGCTAGGGAAGAAGGTCTATGACAAGCAGAGGAAAAGACCAAAGGCTTTCCTTTTCACCCCTGCCAGGAGGGTGCCAGGCCCACATATATACATCTGTGTTCCTGGGCGTTTTCCAGCTGCTTTTTGGAGAATGCTAGACAGGAAATTGATGCCACAGGGCAAATACTCATTCTTCCCGACTTCCCTCCCAAAGCAAGCACAGATTTGCACTGGCTAGACTCACTTCCTGCAGAGTGCCGTGGCTTCCCCCAGCATCGTCCAYGGCAGCACGTTCAGACCATGGCAGAAATGACTAAAATGTGTGCAAGTGTGGAAAAACAAACAAACAAAAGCCTGCCAGATGTTTGCAACACAAACCTAAGGAACACAGAGCTCACGGGAGAAGCTGATGCTTGTGTTTCACTTCCAAGCCAGGCTGGAGAAGCTGCCAAGCTTGTAGCTGAAGCAGGTGTTTTGATGTTGCATCTTGTAGCTGAAGCAGGAGCGTGGTATTTTGATGCCACATCCATTAGAGTTAGGTAGACGTACTACTGCATTTTCCATATTTGCATCCTGGCGTTGCCCATTGCAGGGAGAGATTGGAGGTGATGAGAATTTCAGTCTTTAGAGGCATCAAGGTGTCTTGCAGTCGCAGCCACRCTCCTCTGTGCCTCACCACGCTCCCCGCTCCCTGCCCCTCGACTGAGACACCCAGAGCAAGCTCATGCTGAACTTTGCACTCCTGGGCTGTGGGATTGACTGGCTCTGCAGAGGAGCTCAGCTTTGCTGGCCCTCGCTTGTACCTTATTACTGTTCTCCCCAGGGTTTGCATTCAGCATTGGTTGTAATCCTGCCCGAGTCTGTCRCCCAGCTTATGCTCTGGCCAGCAGGCAACGTTCCCTGTGAAGAGGAGTTAATGAGTAAGGACAACCCATTGCAGCATTTGTACATTTAGTCGTGCTTACTTCAGCTGTTACTGCACTTCTGAAGTGTTATCAGTGAAAAATCATTTATTGAGAGCTCTTGCAGCTTTTGATACTGCCCCTCCTGAGAAGCTCTTAGCAAAGCATGCAGGCTGTAGGGGAGAGGTAAAGCCTGGCTGCCAAATAAATGCTGTGTGCGTGAGAGAGAGAGGGAAAGAAAAAGAAAAAGAGAAAGAGAAACAGCCAGGTACCACCCTGGAAAGAGCAGCCAGCCTAACGACAGCGCTTCCTCGCACTTCTGTTAAGGCTCAACTTAGAAGATGAAGTGAAGAGCAAGGCAGCAAATTCTGTCTGTACCGCCAGCGATTCGGCAAGGGCTCGGCAGGACTGTAGCAGAGGCGTTCATTGAGCAATAGGCCAGCACATGAAGTGCAGGGAAGACACAGGCAAGACCCAGCGTATCAGAAGGAACAATCTGAACAACTCACACGCCGAGTTCTCATGTTGTAATAACCTCTGCAAGCAGAAATAAAGACATCTGGGGAGGGCAGATGAACTCCGTGTGGTGTCGAGTGAGCCTGAAGTGAGAGCCGTGGCTCTGGCTCTTGCAGCCCCTCGCCGCTGCCAGCAATTAAGTTTGTTTGCATTCTGGCCCCATGATGGGGGCATGTGCCTCCTCGAGGTACCTCCATTCAATGCACACATGAGCTGGGCCCACTGGATATTAAAGCAGAATTAGCAGCAGGTCCATAGCAGCACTGGGATTATAGCAAACTCTTGCCTAGGTGCAGCCGGCAACAGTTTTAGTCTTCCCTCAAGACAGATTTTTAGCACCAACTAAAGAGAAAGGTTTGAGCATCTGTTACTCATGAGCAGAGGAGGCAAACAGGAGGACGGGAGCATTAAAGAGCCTTTTTGATGCTTCTGTTCTCGGCTAAAACTGTTGCTACTTCTTCATTCTCCCTTGGCGTGAGCATCTGCCCAAACAGAAGCGTGTCCCCACGGCTGCTCTCAGCAGGCAGCTGCTCCCTGCGAGATGCGCAGGTGCCCCGAGTCCCTGGGCTGGGGCAGCCACCACCGCCCGCATCCCGCACATCGTCCCCAGCAGCCTGGGCAGAGGGGCACAGGACCACGCGCCTTCTAAGAGGGGTGTGCAGGTAGATTCAGCCTCTTCTCTGAGAGCAAGCGAAACCCAAAGATGCTCAGAGAAGGGCAGTGAGAGCAGTTAGAGCTTTGGGAGGCTGTATATGCAAGGGGAAAAGCGAGCAATCCTCTCCTTTACACACACGTTGAGGTGCGCAGGGCTCACCTAACGCAGCCCTAGCAGCTGGGACGCAGCAGCGCTACGCCGATATAGCTTTTATTTGCATAAAGCCACTGCGATGACTGAGAAGTTTCCACCACCTGTGTTTCAGGCCTACATTCATCCCCTTTTAAAAACAAAAGACACATAAATCACTGGTGAGCCAGGTTTCCCAACCCCTCCCCAGCCCCGGCAGGACAGCAGCGCTTGCAAACCCCTGTGCTGAGCACRGGGGGGGACGGGGCCGCGTCCCCCCGGGGAGGAGCTGCCGCCGTCCCGTGCCTGCCTGTGCTGTGCCCGGGCGGGAGATAACAGGGGAGCAACGGGTTCCCAGAAGCACGACCAGTTACCCACGGCTTATGAAAAAGCAATATCAACCACCTGTCTTTGGACGTCTTTTCCTTTCAATCAGCTATTTGGGTGCTGATATAGGACCTGATAGCGCTGCTAATTAACACCTGCCCCGTGCAACACTTGGTGTCCCAGCACGTACCTCCTGCACGCTTGAGAAATTTTATCAAACTGCATGAATATCACTTGGCAACAGAACAAGAAATCTCCAATACTTCTAAAGAAGATTTCACAACTCAAGCAGTAAATTAAACCTGTCCCCCCAACAGCTCGTTCACAAGGAAGTCCTGTACGAGAGCAGGGCGATAGGAAGAATTCCAGCACCTCCAGCACAGAGGTCAGATGTGGTGGTGAGTGACCGAGGAAGGTTAAGTGGAGTTCACTCCATGGCTCACTGCATATTTGGCTGTCTCAGCATTTTAGGGCTTACGCTGAAGGTCTGAGGTGATGAAAACCAAGCAGCAACGTTTGGTAGGTACAGCTGGTCAACTGATGCTAGGAACCAGCCAGCAAGCCGGGCTAGGACACATAGTGTGCTTTTAATGCAAAACAATATTTGTCATTTAACTGGTGTGCTGCTTGCAATAATTATTCCTTTTTGTGTATTATAATGGCCTCCAGAATGTGGTAAAAAATGTAGACTCCTATAAACACTTCTGCGGTTTTATCAAACATTTCTAAAATCTGCTTCACATGCTTAATGCTCTGGAAAACGTGCCGGAACGAGAGAGAAAGCACCTGAAACGTCTCCATCAGCAGGAGTCTTCTGACTTCAGCAGATGACAGATAGAGATTATCTGGAAAAGGCGTCAGTTGGTGTGTTGGCCTCATCGTTACATCCGAGTGAAAATTAAAGCCATTTGGTCTGACTATGCAAATATTGAGTTCATGGGAAATAAACAGGACTTTGACTCCACAGTGGTATTTACTGCAAAATTTCCTTACCCCTTCCTTCGTGCAACCTGGCACGACAGGCATCCTGTAATGATCTTTTCAATAAAAACCTGTCCTGGTGGGCAACAGTATGAACTCTTGCATAAAACTTAGTTGTTTAGGATTTTTCTGAAGGAGGTCCTGGTTCTTACACATCTGTACATGGTTTGTCTTGGCATGCAAAACAAAAGAAATCCTGTAAGTCTGTAGTATTGAAATATCATTGCATTTAAATAYCAGGCTTTACTTTTTCCATGAAGGGAAGAACATAAAATGCCTTACAAACCTAGGCCTGATCCACAACATTATCACAGCTGTTTAAATTCTTACCCTTCTTCTAAAACAAAACGACGGAAGGTAGTCCAGCCTATCCCCATACAAAGTAGCTCTAGAACTGAAGATCCCATATTTGGTGAATTCTTTAGGTTTTGAGGCTAGATCTGGATTTCTAGAGGTATGTGTCTCCTCTCTGTGCTCCCTGAGAGATACCCTTTCTTCGTGTTGATAAAATTGCTGCTACTGCTTCTTTATGGCTGTGATAGGATCAGTCGTAACTGAAGCTGCAAGCAACAAGCACCAAAGAATGATATTGTGCAACAGTCTGGCCAAGAGCTCTTCCCGTGTGTTTATTACAAAGCCTTGTTTCCAGTGGCCTGCTATTCATATGGATGAGCACACAAGGTCTGTGAGGGTATACAATTATTCATGCTAAATTTGCAGTGGCTTTAGCTTTATGAAGTTATTTTTGGCGGGTGTGAATCCATCTTGCTCTCAGCGTCAGTACATCAGATTACCTATTTTCTGGCATGAGACTGATACTGTGCTCTCCTATTTAGGTACCACAAGCCCAAATACTCTTCCTCCAGGCTGCTTTCCTGGGAAATTTTACTACACATACAAGTTCATGCAAGAGGACAGCAGCTCCAGACTGGCTGTTTATGGAGGTATTGACACTGCTCCCTCTCTCTGAAGCACCAGGTCTTGCGGGTTTTTTTATCATTTGGATGAAGGCAAATAAATATTGTCCAACAGGGAGTAAATTTCTGGTGCTCCTTGGACATCTGTGCAGCCAGACAGTGAGACTGCTCTTTCTAAAAGGAAAGAGGCAAGAATTTCACTGATGGGCAACGAGCAGAGACGTTGCTGAAAACTGAGGTGGCCCGTACATCAAGGTCTGGCCACATGGGCAAGTTCTGCAAGTTCAGTGAAAGCTCGACTAGACTTTGACATGGGCAGCACAAGAGCTCCAGGCACTTGTTGCCAGCCATTAGTTCCTCTCCTGGAGCCTTTTTTGGGGTCACATACTAACATCTTCCAAACAGAAATCGCCTATAGAGGGGACAGGGAAGGAAAGTCCCTTTGCACGGGCCCATAAAGAAGTTGCCCCAACAACCAAAAGGAAAATAAGGAGYAGATCACAAAACTCTAGCCTAGAATGGTGTGACAACAGCCATCTCTAACRAGGGACTATATTCACATATTTCTCTTCCAGATCTAAACACTTGGGGTTGAATTCTTTKAAGTACTGAGCATCTACAGCCCCAGAGAGGGCAGGACAGTCCACTGATGAGGACACTAGTTTAGAAAGGGAGTTTAATCTCTTGTACTGGCCAAACAATACATATGATCAAAGAAAGAAGCTATTTATGCTCTCTGGACCTCTGTTTTCCATCTTCCTTACCAGATCTGCTGCACCTTGGATACAGCAAGGTTTGAGGAGTTTGTGATAGTCCGGTGGTTGGAGACGTGCTGTATTTACCACAGGCAGAAATAACTTAGCAGATGTACAAAACGAACGCATGGTGTATGCAAGTCAGGCCAGAAGAGCCCAGAGGCTGGAAGCAGAGAGCTGGCAAGCAGCTCCGGTAAGAATAATCTTGCAAATGAGAGMGCAGCTACCCCGTGTTGTGCTGTGCCCGCTGGGAAGACCATTAAAGAAGAGGATTTGTTAGTGGCATCAACAGGGCTGCCTTGCTTTTAAATGAAAAGGGTCACAGATATCTGTAAGCCTTGTTCCAGGCACGTCTGACCTGCCCCATCAGAGCCGAAGCAAGCGTAATGGGAGATTCCCCCTCCGCAATGCCCACGTGGGTAAAGCCACACTGGGCGCTGGGAAGGATGCAGCACCTTTGCAAAAGCTGGGCATTGGGAAAGGCCTGTCAACATGAAGAACGATCTTTGGAGCAAAAAGAGAAGAGCTAATGATAAAGACATTTGCAGAGCATATCCCGGCTGCCCGGGACCGCCCTGGGGAGCCTGTGTCCTACCCTGCGTGCTGGGCTTGTGTCAAAGCAGCTTTGCTCTCAGCTCCTTTTCCAGCTCTGTCTCTTCCCTCTCTCCAGCCGTTTCTGGCTGGAACAAGGAGGACCAGCAAAGCCGCACCAAGAGGAGCCTCTTGCGCCGGGCAGTGCAGCCAAAGCAGCGCAGTCCTGGGAACTCGGACTTCTCTGGACGTCGGAGGAGAAAAACCGCACGTCGGCAGCAACACACCCGTCACGCAGGGAAGAGCCAGCAGCCTGCAGAGCAATGCTTGTCAGATAAAAGCTCCCAGCCCAGCTCCCACACGGATATTTCAGCAGAGAGCTCAGGCTCTGCTGAAGCAGCCAGACCCTTTGCACAGGTGGCAAGTGAACGGCTTTTCTTTCCTGGAGACAGAGCCATTGCCCTTGTTCTCCTTGCATTTGCCGCCACGGTGCACGCCGGCTCTGCCACTCTCTGGCCCGAGTTCACATTTCTTACTTCTCCAGCCATGAGAATCGGTGCTTAAGATTGTTTCTGCACTTTGGAGTGGCTGCCAAGCCTAATCACAGCCCTGTTAACGATTCAGGGATAGCCTTGAGGGATGCTGTAAACCTACCAGCGTGTTTTCCAAGATTTTGTGTGGCTGCTCAGTTGCAGCCTTTGGGAGGCTGTAAACTCGCACCTTTCCCAGCCCAGCCTCAAAATACAGAGTAGCTTTGGAGCAGTCCGCATAGCATTGCCAGACTGTAATGGTTTTATCAAAGCCAGTTTAGGCCCTGTTAGCTTTAAATATTGCGCACCAACT
>JAYKAV010003421.1:175822-209728 GCA_035582835.1 Phoebastria nigripes | reverse complement strand
CCCCCCCCCCCCCCCCCCCAACTAATCCAAAATCATCTATCAATCACACGTATCACAGCACTCAATTTCATTGCAGCTACTCACATGAATAGACAAAGCAAAATCTGGCCCCGTCACTGTGACCCTCCTAATTCAAAATCTCCCCTTTTTTCTGCAGGTGTCCTCTGAACGAGGAGAGTTGCGCTTAGGAGGGCACTGCAGACCCCCCTGGGCAACTCTTTTGATTAAGCTAATCCACAGGCAAGTTGCTGTAAAAAGTTTGCGCATGGCTGAACTGGTGGCTGGTAGGAGGGGGAGGCACTGTCCACAGGTTCTGGGTATTCAGCTGTCTGAAAAATCCAGAATCAATTTTTTCAATCAAATAAGACAGTCAGCCTTTTATTTCCCATAGTTGAGATACTGCTGAAGTTGGGAAACTGTGAAGATGGAGGAGGGAGGTGGAAACGCGCACAGAGTCACATAGCCCTGACACAGTATCTGACATGAAGTAGAGAGGGAAAATCCCCGCAGAGAGGATTTGACAAAGTTCTGCAGGAAATCGATGGAGCCTGCCTGCTATCGCGCTGCTTCCCGTGGCTTTCCATGAGAAAACTCAGGAAAAACCTGCATCATTCAAAAAAAGAACAGCACGGGAGAAGTGAGGTGCCCGGTGTCAAAGCCCGCTGTACTTGGGCCACCTGCGCCTGCATGGATAGAAGATGCTCGAAGGCCGGCGAGACCCCGCGCTGCCCTGCTTTCTGTCGTCAGCAAAGGTCCGCAGTCCTCATGGCTACCGTTTAGGCCATGGGAGGGTGAGCCATAAAAGACCACAGAAGACACAGAGATCCTTCACTAGACACGATCTGTCTCAAGGTTTTATACTCTTCTGTGTTCTGCTACCCTCCTCTGAGCATCTGCTAGCAGGGACCGAAAACAGCCCCAGCTGGACCCCTGCCACGATCCAGGACAGCCGTTCGTACGAGGCATCGGGTGCCGAGGCCAGGGGCTGCTTTCATGGAACACTTTGGACGTGCAAACCAAGATGAGAACAAGACGTCTGTACATAGTGCTAAGGCAGGTTTTGCTGCTCTAACGCCCGCATGTAAAGAAATGCATTAGAATATTTACGAAAAATTGCAGGTGTGGAAGCTGTAATTTAAGGGGACTGGCAGCAGAACTACTTCATATACATATATTTCAATTTGAGAACTGTTTTGACAGCTCTTTGGTAATACCCCATTTGGGTTTTGCTCCATGAGCAGTGTTCAAGAGGAGCTATTTATAGGAGAGTAAACAAGGCGCTGGGTGCAATCTGCAGGAGAGCAATTACGGCACAGGGTGCTTCGCTGGAGCTGGCTGGGGCTCTCGCCCTGCTGCAGTGGATTAAACCGGTGCCGGTCTATGGCAGAGCTGATTTGCAGATGGGGCTTGAACGCAGATCTGCATTGCTGGTGGAGGGGAAGGGGGGGGGGTGTCCCAGGTGGGAGGCGTGGGCTGTGGGTCCCCTCCTCACATCCCAAACCGACTGCTTGAGCAGGGAGCTCTCAGGTGAGCAGCTGCCCAGCAGTACAAGCAAGGGCTCAAAAGCAGGGCCCTTGCTACCAAGCGCTGTCTGGCTTTTGCAGAGCCATCCGTGGAAGGAGGCAAGCCTCAGGGTCCAGTTTGGTGCCACGTGTGTGCACTGTGCTAGACCCTGGATGAGGTCGGGATGGAGGGAGGGTGACGGAGCAGGGTGTGCGCAGGGCTGGCAGCACCCTCAGTGCATCGTCTCCAGCCCTTTCCTGGACATCAGGTTTAACCGGAGAGCGATGGATTGGACGGAAAGGCTGCCCCGTGCTCAGGGCCGCATGCACGGGAGGGCAGGGGTCTGGGGGAGACACGCCGTCCTTCCACTGCTGCGCTCTGCCTGCCCTGGGCGACAACGCGGGGGTGAACAACAAAAAGGCAAAGCCACAAGGTCCTTAGCAGAGCCCGTACGGGCCGAACAAGTGGTTTTCACGTGCTCTCCAAGCTTAAAAAACAAAACAAAACAACCAAACAAAACACTATAAAACCCCACAACCCAAGCAGCCCCAGTTTACTTAAATGGGGATGTCACTCCTTCTCAGCTGCTAATCTCCAATAAAGCTGTTTTTAATAACCTGTTGATATTTAATTAATAAGGACGCTTATTAAATTTAATTATGCATTTGAAGCACAGCTCCGGCTGAGCACACGCCCTTCCGAAGCGCGGTGGCCTGCGCACATGAACCCGCCTCGTCCCCGGATCCCTGGCAGAGAGCTGGCACGTCGGGTGCCGGGGCTGCTTGCGAGCGCGGCTGGGGGAGCCTGCTGCTCGCTGGAAAAGCGGTTCCTGCGCCATCAAGTCAATAACGGCAGCTTTTGCAAGAAAGAAAAAGGAAAAAAAAAAAAACAAAAACAAACAAACCAACAAAACCAAAAAAACCCAACCAAAAATCACAAATATCAACTGGGCTCTGTATAGGCATTGCCGAAGGATGTGTGCAATCACCCTGCTGTTGCTCTCAGCCCCGTGGGACCCCGCGCCGGGGCACCGGCCGTGACCGAAGGCACGGCCCGGCTTGGGGCAAGGCAGGAGGAGCGAGGGGAGGGCTGGGGAGCACGGCCTGGGGGGAGCCCCCAGAGCACCGCGTCTGTTCAGGCTGCGGCAGATAAGCCGGAGGCACGGCGTGACAGCGCGCTCTAAGTACGTAAGAAGCTGCGGCAAAGGGAAGGGTATGAAGTGCTTGTGACCGCTGTGGGAAGGACCTGTAATAACAGGTTTACCTTTCAGCAAAGAGAAGTTAGGCTCGTCGTCAGGCTCGGTAGCGACTGCGCTGGCCATTCAGGAGGCTTCTGCTCTGAAGGATTTCAGAAATATGCCGGGCTGACTTTAATCAGGGCGAATTCAGCAGCGGATGAACTCCCTCAGGCAGGGAGGTCTTTCCCCAGCCCTGGCTTTATGATAGGTGAAGCATACTCTTACTGCTCCCGAGCAGGGCAGAGTCGCAACCCGGACGGCGTGCTGCCAAGTGATCTAGGTGAAGGCTTGGTACAAGCCTGAAGCCATCTTCCAGGTAAGGAAGGAGCAAGAATAATCATAATTTAATGAGACTGCTCAAGGCCGCGCTCGACAGGCGCTGGGCACCAGCCGAGCAGCGCTCCCGGCCATTCAACCGGCATCGTGACCCCTCAGCACCGCTGCGAGCGACTGCCCCTGCAGATGTTCACAGCTGCCATCCCAGCCCTTTCCTTCACCCGTTTCACCTGCAGTCTCCTGCTAAGCAAGAGGCACCTGCGGTTACACCAATGAAACTCTCTGGATTTGTGCAATGTAGCTGGAACCCGGTCAGCTTTTTATTGCTATGCCAGGAGGAATAAACGTCAGCTCATCCTTAGCAGTGTGCTTATTTTTGTTCCCTAGCAAGGATGCTGTTGATTACCATGGGGTATTTTTGCAGAACAAAAATACTCAGACAAATCACCCTATATTTTTCTAAAAAGTCATTTCCAGTTTCACTCCATGGAAAAATATTAGCAGGAACCACTCCAGGCAGCGCCTTCACGATTTCCATTTCCTCTTGCAGGAGGCCTGGCCTTCCAAAAAAAGCAGGAACAGAGATATCTGCACATCCCACACGCAGATTTGCCACTCGCTGGGTTGTGGTTCTCTGGCCCGGCTGCCTCGCAGAGCTGCCTTGCCAAAGCAGCAAGAAAGACCTCGGATCCTCAGTGGAGCCCGCGCTAGCCAGACAAGGGAGCGACTTTCTGCACCCTGTCCTCCCCGCGCTCCCAGGGCGGCAAGACCCGAGCACAGGTCTATCGCTCCTGCCAGGACGGGAGCGGCCGGCGCAGCCGATGCAATCTCCGGCTACCTGCTCCTGGCTTTGCCCAGGCACCGCGGGTCAGCCGGGGCCACCCCCCCACCGCAGCCCTCGGTGGGAACCAGAGAATTGAGCAACTCCTTTATTCCRCTGCTTTTACAGACCTGGTCTGTGTTTTCGTGTGATTTTAGACGCATCGCGCCACGTCCCGTTCCACACGTGAAGGAGGGCTGATGTTTTGCACCAAGCGGGTGTTGTAAAAGCGGCAGAAGACGTGCGGAAGAAATTAGTGACTGCTTTTGGAAAAGTTACGGCCTCAGTTTTTATACTTCTGTGTTATTTTATAGGATCAGCTAGGGGTGAGAGAGAAATGAAGATAATAAACCAAAATGCACCCAAACGAGACTTTGCCTGCCTCCCCTCCGCCCCAGGGGGCACCGGGAAGCCCGCTGGGAGCCCGCTGGGAGCGCAGCAGCCYGGCGGAGGGCTCCCCATGGCATCCCGCACGGATCCTCACTGCTGGCAGAAAGGGGAGAAGGAGCTGGCCCTCCGAAACCAACCCCAAGGCAAGCGTGCCCTGCGAGAGCCTTCGTTTAGGATGGACGTTAACGAAAGGGGAGCCCCGAGCGCCCTGAACAGCTGCGGCACGGAGAAAGTGCCACCCCAGCCTGGTTTTATTTCTGCTGCAAGCCTGCAGGCAAGGGCTCCGTTCGAGGCTCAGCCAGTCAGGCTTTGTGCTTAGATCACATCCTCATCACTGGTGAGTTCTTTAGGCTTATTTTCCAGGTAACAGGAAATACAGAACTTTTTTGAAACAATCGTTTACATTTTTGTTTCGGGAGCAGCCCCAAGAGGAAACAACAGGAGCGCTCAGCTCTGACAACGCCAAGCAACACGCCGTGACTCGGGTGCTGGACAAGACAACATCAGCATAAGCTGCGCTAAGGGAAATCGAGAGAAATCAGGTCCGAGTCTTGCCCTGGTTGCACCCTGTTGCCGGCCAACCCCAAGCAAAGCCCATGAGCCGTGGTCCCATCTCCGGGGATGCTTCCCRTCCACCTCCCCCCGGTGCAGCCCCGGCAGAGCTGCCTGTCGCCTGCCCACGGTGCGGGCGGGCACGAGCCCCCGGCCGCCGCTGCCAGAGCTGGGCAGATCTCAGTGGTCAGTAAGCTCCTGTTGGCAGCTGCTCCCTCATCACCACTTTAACATCACTCGGCTCCTGAGGACAGGGATGTAGCGGGTGAGCCTGAYGTGGGAAAAGCACCTAAAAGCCCCAGTACCCGCTCAGTGGTTGGAGCAGAGAGTGGAAGATAGGTATGTGCAAAATTTCCACCTGGAGTGCGTGGAAGCAATAAACCCATAAAGTGTTAATCTGTCACCCAGCCCTCTCCTATGGGCTTAGTCACCATTTCAAGAAGCTACTGGCATGAGATTGCTCAGAAGTTGGCTGGGTGCATGAAATTCAGCCCCGGCCCAGCCCTGCCCTGCCCGCAACCCCCGTCAGCTCCATTGAGAGCCGCAGCGTGCGGAAAGGCAGCGTGGTCCCCGGCACGGCAGTCCGCAGGCACTGGCTTTCACAAAGGGTTTGGTAATGAGAGTGTGGCTTTATCCAGGTAGAGAGGTTATAATTTAACTTAATTCATTAACTTTTAAATCCAGGCTAAACCGCAAGATTTTTCAGGAGCCCCCTCCCCAAAAACTAAACAAAACCCACAAATGCTATATGGCGTGTCCGCCAAGTCCTGCCCAGTCTTTCCGAACACGCAGCTCTCCCTTCGTTAGCAGGCTGTGAAAGCCAGCGGTCACATCAGAAACTGTCTGCATGAACGGTTCCAGCAGCTGCATCCGCATTCAGGGGCCGAGGGTGTATTTGCATCCTCCAGCAGGACACCAAAGGTTAAGTGGAAATTCAATAAAAAGAAAAAAAGAAATAAGAAATTACCTGCCCTTTCTAGAGCCCTGCCCTCCATCAGTCGGCGGCGGGTGTTTACAGCCCTGCAGTCCTGCCCATCGCTCCCTGGTCACCAAAAGAGCCGTGGGGCAGCAGGTCCCACCAGCAGCCAGACCGCCCCAGGAGGGGACACCGAGCAGGTTCTGACCGCAAACACCCAACAGAGCGATTAAACACTTGCTAGAGGATGCGAGAAGAGCAAGATGACCGTCTGCCCCTTTGCGGAGCTGACGTCCTTGCCAGAGCATCAAGAGCAGCCAGGCCCCCGCGAGACCCCCGCACGCCGTACCGCCGCTAGCCACCCCCCACGGCATCGACCTGCTGGAGGCGGAGGGGAGAGACCCAAAGCACAGGAGACCATGTAAAGCAGCACCTGGTTTCGCAGAGGCACCCACTCGTGATAAAGCACCCGTAACCGCACCTGGGGGCTGGATTTCTACAGGGTTTGCATACCCTTATTTTTCTGACTCTCGATGATTTCTTGCCATTGGCACCCTCGTTTCCATTCCCTTACGTTTTCTCTCTCCCTCTCTCACTTTCTATTTGTGTTTTTTCCCTGCTGGACATTTCCTTGAGTGCTTCTTATCATCCCTTCCCCCGTTTCTGTTCCTGCTCCTTTTGCCCTCCCTTCCTCCTCCTCCTCACAAGAAACCGATTCTCACTTTTCTTAAATCACTTCCTCCTTTCCTTCTCATTCGTCTCCTCCTTTGCTTTGCTCCCCGCTAGCACTGGCTCGGTGTTGAGCTCTGTTGGCTGCGGCTTTTTGCTTTCATCCACTAAGATACATTCAGCCAGGCGATGCCAAGAGGGTATTTGTGTGCAAGTAATCAGAGACAGCATCTTCCCCTCCGGTATCCAGMAGGTCCTGGGCATGTTTTCGGTTCAGACCTGTCCCCTCTCTCTTGTAACCCCTTCCCCTCTTCTGGGATCAGGGTGGAGGTACAGAAGAGRCCCCGTATTTAATACCGTGCCAGGCAGGAGCCCGAAGGGCATGTCCRTACTGCAGCCGCGAGCTGAGCCTGCTTTGGTACCCCATGTCCGCTTGGGCAGAGGAAGAGTGCTTTCCCATCCACATGGCCGGGCAGCGGTGGGGGAACCCGGCAGAGGATCCCTTGAGAAGCCACCACAGCACGGAGGTACAGCCAGGCACGGCCATGGGATGCTGCCCCATGGATAACAGAAGTGAAAATGGTTCGGAACTTCCCCACTGTCGACTGGGATGGAAAAAAAGAGAAGCTCACTCTTAAAGCTGATCCGTGACCTGGTCTCAGAGCAGGCCAAGAGGTCCATCCCCTGTCCGTGTGGACAGCAGTAGGTCATCTCCACTAACCTGAACCTGTGTCCTACCACGAGCCCATCCCAGAGCGGCTGCAGGTCCAGGCACCTGCGACACTTGGTTGTATGATTGATTCCTCTTCAAAACACTGCTGGGAGAGAGACTGCAGATTCGTTCTTGGTGAGGTTACACTTTTGTGCTGGTCAGCTGCAGAGGTATGAGGATTGCACAAGGTCTGACAGTCAAAACAAACCCGAGTGTGTATCAATGCATGAGAATGTGCTCCTTGTGGAAGGAAAAAAGAAAAAGCAGAAGATGATTTATAACAGTCTAATTAACGCTTGAAACAACTTGTACCCAGCTAGCTGGAGAAAAGGGAGCCCGAAGGAAATTGAGGAAAGAACAACCCTTAGGTCAACCTGACATTTGTTGTCCAGTCTATGGGAAAATATTCTCATAAAAACAGACTTTGTAGCCATAAGAGAAGAAAAAAATTAATGGAGAGGATGTTTTCGGTTGCCGTGAYGTTAGTGTGGCGATGACTCCATGGACTGCCAGCGATGGAGAAACCCCAGCGGCAGCCAGAGATGCTCCCTACTTCTGTAACCCAGTTCCCAATTCTCACTACTGTGCCAGAACCTCAGATTTCCACATTAAAAAAAAAAAAACAAACAAACCAAAAAAACCCAAAAAAACAAAAACCAACCAAACAAACAAAACCAACCAAACAAAAAAAACTCACAAAACAAAACTCAAACCCCAAGTTGTCTGTGCTACCAGGGGTTTTGATACCAGGAAGCAACAAGGCTCATCGTGCGTTACGCTTTGTCGAAGCCTCATGACTCAAAGCCTGGTTTTCCGTAGCCATCGCGTGAGGTGTCAGCCCTCAGAGCCGGCGGCGTTGAATTCCCCTCCAGCAGAAGGAAACCCTGGGCCAGATCATGACCACCCGTCCATGACGCTGATGCCACAGTGTTCTCCTGGCCTTGTCTCGCTCTGCCTTTCCCAGCAAAGTTGAGAGGAAAGAGTCTTTTGCCAGGGCTGAGAAAGGAAAGCCCTTAGCAAGCTACCAGAGAGCAGCTCTGTGCCATAACCTGTTGAGTTCACACCACCCCGAGACCAGGTTGAGCTCCAATACGCCTTTGGTTAATGAATATTTTCTTCTCATATCCATCGCCCCTTGCTTCTCCGGGAAGATAACGGACATAACACTGCGTATGCCCGAGAACGCAGCCTTGGAGGAGTGCTCCACACGCTCTTCCACGCTACCACTTCTAAACTCTGCTGCAACGAGTTTGGAAATTATATAAAATGATTGCAACATATGGACACCAGAAGCCGAGGCATGCAATCATGGGGCAGTGTAATCCCGGACACAAGGAGATCTTTTTCGCCCACCAGGAGGGCATTGCGGGTGGTGGAGCAGGTCGCCCGGGAAGCTGCGCAGCCTCCACCCTTGCAGGCTTTCAAGAGCAGCCTCGGTGAAGCCCTGAACTACCTGGTCTGACCTCGGAGCCGACACTGCTTTGAGCAGGAGGTTGGTCTAGACATCTCCCAAGGTTCCTTCCCACTTGAAAGACACCTCCTGAGGGACCTTTCCGCTACGATCACCCACTGCTACCACGTTTCTTCAAACCACTTCCCCAAACACCTCCCGCAGAGCTGTCCCAACAGCTGCTATGCCCCGAGGTGCGAGCTCTGCACAGCAGTCCCCACGCGCCTGTAAGGGGGGGAYGGGAAGCATCTCCCGCTCTAAGATTATTATTCTTTGAAGAAATCTAGACGCTTGACAGCCCCAAACGTCACTTGTGCGAGATACAGAGGCCAAAGCAGACGTGCAGCTGGGGTCCCTGCCGGGGCGTTTTACAGCCCAGCCAGGCTCAAGCCTCTGTTAGGAGAGCGGTCGCTATCAGCGAGCAGCGTGTCTGCACGCGTAGGAAGAGTGGATGGGAATCACAATGGTCTGGCTGTTCTCATGCAACCTCTTGGGCAGCTGGCACTTAAAGGTCTCCTTGAGGAGCAGCCTCCTGACCTCTGCCCAGCTTCCAAGTCAGCACACACTCGAGCTGTTCCTTCCTCCCAGTCACCGAGACGCCTTTATCCTGCTGTCCAGGACAGTTTGTTTCATGACAAAGCCCTCCGTCATCGCTCGCCGTGCCCAGACACCACCAGTGACCAGAGCAGATGTGACCCCATCTTTCACTGTTGCCCAAGTCGGCGCTCAGACTGCTGCCTCTGGGAGCTTCTGGCAGGGTCCCCACGTACACGTGGGAGTGAGCGGAGCCCCCCGGGATGCCCAGGGCACAGACCACGTCTTACAGCCCATGCTGGTTTCCCGTGGATCTGGAAACACCGAGCGCAGCCCAGAAGGTCCCGCTCGGCACACGTGACCGTCACTGCCACCCCCATCCCAGCCACGACTTGCGCAGATCGGCTTTTCATGAGGACACGGCTTTGCCCAAAGCACGTGTCATCACCTACGACTTCAATAAGGACACAGTGAGATCTTTAACACAAATACTCATTTTCACCTAGTTCCATCTTTGAATTCTTGACAAGTGACACCACCAAAAACAGGGCAAGAAAACGCTGTTATTTATTCCTACCACGGTAAACCCCCAGACCCCGCTGGGCAGCGGCGGCACAGCCCCGCGCGGGGTGCGGCACATCCACGCCCGGGGACAGATCCTGCCCCAGAAACCTCGTGCGCTGGTACGGGCAAAAGCGGAGTTCAATAACAAAGAGGAAGGGGGAAGTGGGAGGGGTGGGAAATCTGGTGACAGGCACTTAAATAAACCAGCTGTGATGGCCGTGTGAGGGTTTCACTTCAGTTATATTTCTGTATGGTTTTAATATACATAAACACACACAGAGGGAGAATTGCTGCAGCCCCCCTAAGCGAGCRGGAACGCTCCCATCAGTGAGGTTGGGATCAGGCCCGTTTTCTCCTGATGTTCCTCTTAGGGGCAGCTCCGGAGCAGGGTTTAGCAATAGCCAGTTTCTCAGAGTGCTCTGCTGAGACGCCCCTTGAGCAACTGGTGCTACGGCAGGAGCTGCGGTGGTGCACGTAGGAGGCAATTAACAGCCAACTCGGTCATTAGGAGCACGCTCTGTTCCTGCCGGGCTCTGCCCCGACACCCACACAGCTCCGTCGCTCCTGCCAAGGTCCTGCCCCGTTGGAAGCCAAGAGTGATCCTCCACTAGCCCCGGGAGAGCTACGGATGGACGCCGGAGGGTTATCGATGTTCACCTTGCCTTGCATCGGCAGCACGCGGTGACGTGGCACGCCTCTGCCCGTCCTCCGCTGCTGCAGACCAGCCGTACCGAATTTCGGCCAGCACAGCCCTGCGAGCGGCCGGGCTCCCAACGGCGGCAGCAACACGAGCTACGGGACCAGGCTCACATGGGCACAAAAAGGGAAATCAGGTCCTGTGCCCTCCGCACAGGACCATGTCCCTGCGCGCCGCGTGCTGAGGAGCTGCTAATTTGATAAGCCTTTGCAGGATGGATTATGCGCTTGGAGCAGGTTGGCATGGAAACAACATAAATATTGTCAATACATCGTCAGCAGCGTTATCACCGATCCCCGCAGCCCTTTCAACGTGCTCGCGAGGAAAGTCTAAAGAGGTGAAGGTTCAGGAAAACCATCCCGGGAGCATCAGTGGGCAGCGAGCGCGGGGCCGGGGGAGCAGCCCACCGGCTGGAGCAAACGGCTGGCAGCAAACCAGCAGTGCAGAGGAGAAGGTCCCAGAAGACCAAAACCCCAACATCCGAGGAAAAAATACAACCGATTTCCCTGACGATGGCTTGAGAGCGGAGGGAAGCCTCCGACCCCCAGCATGAGGCTTTGCAGCCCCCAATGCACCCTCCCCGACAGACGCGTTCCCCCGCTCCTGGCAGCAGCCCCACCTCCCACGCTGATCCTGTTCATCTGAGCCTCAAACCAGCCAGAAGCCTTTGATAGGGGAACTACTGAACACGAAAGCCACAAGAACACCAACTCTTCTTCAAAATCTTTGTCTTCTACCCCAATTCCACCACGGCTGGACCAAACACCGGGGCACGCCACCACCGCGCAGCAGCAGGACTGCCGAGCTGTTGCTTTAGCTACTGCAGGAAAGCCTGATTATCATCGGAAAGAAGGGAAGGCAAGCCAGAAGATTTAGCAGCTTTTAAAAGGAGACAACCTCAGCTTTACTTCATCATCAGCCACAATCCCTTCCGCCACAAACCACCTTACCTTTCCAAAGTCACCTCTTGGGGAGGCAAGCTACAGCCAGGACCAGCTCCTCTGTGTTGCCCATCCAGCTGGTAGCTCCCATCCCACCATGCCAATGTCTCCTCCTCCAAGACAAACCCCCTCAAATTTGAGCTCTCCCCTGCGCTGCCAAGAGCCTCAGAAGAGATTGGGAGTTAACTGGAACCAGCTGCTTGGATCTTCCCCCTCTTCTCACCTACCAGCTGGTTTGATCTACTATGGGGAATGAGGAGCGATCCAGTGGGACAGAAACGAGCAGGGGTGCTGGTGGGAGGAAATAATTCTCTCCCATGGCAAAACACATTTTTATTAGGCCCCAGAGAGAAAGCAGATACCGAGCAGGTTATCACAAAAGTGCAGCTCCAGGCTCAGCTGATGAAGGTTGGCTGCTGAGCTGCAGATGCAAAGAACACCGAGTCTGAAGCTCCCTTCCCATCCCATCCCATCCCATCCCGTCCCATCCCGTCCCATCCCATCCCGTCCCATTCCATCCCAGAGACCCACCAGACCTGCTCCTTGGGCTGGCCAGAGGTACCGGGGCCACCAGATCTTCCCGACCACCTCCTAGGCCACACCTGCGCTAATAAAGCAGGCGTAGCTTTTATGATGAGATACGTAACACTTTGTAAAGATCCTAATGAGGACAGGGCATCTCAGGTACATCTAACGCAGGCTGCTTGAGGTGAACAATGATAAAGCATCAAAGTTAATCTCCCTGAGCTATAAACTACTTCACTTGCCATATAACTAAAATTTCGTAATGCTAGCCAGCCTGTTACAGCTGCGCTGAGCAGCAGGGACTGAGCGTGCTGTGACAAGCTCCTAATGGCTTTGGTGGAACGAGCCGAGGCGATAGCCAGTAGACGAGCCGGCTCCCGGGGTGGCCCAGTGGCCGGTGAGCGTGTGGCATGGGCTCCACCGTGCCATCGTTTCTGATCCCACTTTAGAGACTGTTTTTTTCATAAAGCATAGCGAAAAAGCCCCAGTGCGATGACTTCAGCTGTCCCATGAAAAGCTGCAGCGTAGCGGGTGGGAGCCCCTCCGCACCCCCGCGCGCGCCAGCTCCGGCCAGCTGTGCCGTACGCCCACGGCGTTACTGCTGGGGCCGCTCCCAGGCCTTCCCGTGTAACGTCACCCCAGTACGGGTTTCTGCTCCGTAATTCCGCACGACGCGCTGTCCCTCTTCCCCGTTTCGAGACACAAATACATTAACTTGCCCCAGGGCGCGTTACAGCACACGTTCGGAAGCGCTCGTCTTCCCAAGCAACGCGGGAGCTGCCCGTTCCACCACCTACCCCAGCTGCTTTGGGCAGCTGGAAGCATCAGTCGTTGCCTTCTGTTTCTGCATCCCTGCTGAAGATACTGAAGAGCCCCGAGCCAAGCATAGCTGCCTGGAAAACCCAAACAGATACCCTGATTAAATGAGGATTATGTGTTGACAATTACTTTAACATATCAATCGTTTTTAAATTCATTCAATTTCAGCCTCATTAAGTGACATTAACACAAATTTTCATCCTTGATCAAATTTAAAACCTCATCAGAGGCTTTGTTTGAGGTTTCTTTTCCAAGAAATCCGTTCCCCAGAGCTACCCCCCTTTAACCGACAGGAACGGGGACCGGTGGCAGCCGCCCGGCTGTGCACAGACCCAGCTCTTGGCAGCTGGGTGCTGCCCGGGCGGCCTTCCCCTCCCCGCCACAGCAGCAAAAAGCRATAAACTGGATGTCCCATGAGCTGCTGGGAAGCCACCCGGCTTTCAGCCCTCATGGACTGTGTGCCACGCTAACCTCTTCCTAATTTTACTTAGGGCTGATTTTAGAAAATGATGTATCTGTTTGTGTTGTCCTGTTTAATAATCCAAAGTATGAGCAGAATGTTAGCTTTGTAATCTCCCCCAAACTTTCTGAAATATAGTAATAAAAAACAGTGGCTGGGAGAATCTCCTATTTAATATACTTGGGATGAAAATGATCTGGTTCTGATTATCTAGAAACGGCCATCCTTAAGATTTCGAGATCAGGGCATAAGCAATTTTCTAGCCGCTCTAATTTGCACAGAACACAACTGAAAATTACACACACACACACACATTTTTAAACATGAATATTTACTAACATAAATAAACAGTGTTTTATAACAAAAGGCACAGATTTTCAACTATAAACAATGGAAAAATATTTACAATTTGCACATACATAATCAAACAGCGAGTGCACAATTGGTCACTTCAGATCTTCTTTTCTRTATTTTGAGATTTAGTTCCTTCCAAGCAAGTAATTTAATCAGTTCTGCAATGTCCAAATTTTTTTCCACAAAAACCGCTACCAATGCCAGAGAAGAGAGTTTATTAAAATGARTAATTTAGCAGCACAAGTTTTCAAATGGAGACAGTGTTGCTAACTTCTTCATATTGGATAATAAAATAAGGGTAGCTCTGATCATCGTTAAAAATGACAAAAATCTGAGGCTCAAAGTAATTGTCCACACAAGAGTCATAGAGGTCGCTGGTAATGCTGCCGGGGTTCACCGGTGGAGGTCTCCTCATGGTGTGGTTACCCACCGTGTACCTTCCCGTCAGGACTTTCGCCAGGAACATGTAATGAACTCCTTTGGGTGACCTTTTGGAAAAGTTATGGGAATAGCTTGCCTTTCTGGCAAAGTAACTGCCCTGTCCAAACATGGTGGCATGCTTCCCACAGACGCGCGGGTCGAAGTTGTGCTTGCAGATTCCATCCACCACGTCCTGGGAGGTGCCATGGAACAAATGCCTTTCGTTCATTATCCTGTCAAGCCCAGTCATTTTTTTTGACATATATTCCTTTTTCCTGGAATAGAAAATGGAAAGTGAAGATGAGTATTCGTTGCAGATCTGCAAGGGAAAAGCACTTTTCACTACAGCTCTTAAAGTATCAGTATTATCCTCTGGAACAGTAAAGCTGCAAGAGGAGATAGGAAAACACTTCTGTATGGATAGCAGAGTGGGTCTTCCACTTTCAAAGAAAGCTTTTGTGTGAAGTAAGTATTTTTGAAAGGGCCCGAGCTGATACTGCTGGAGGCAGAGCGCGCTCACCTGCACAGCAGCAAAGGCAAAGCAGCTTGAGAGGTGCCTGCTTATCTTTGCCTGTATTTCACCTTGGACGCGGAAGGAAATCTTCCTCAGAGTGAAAACAAGGGCTGTGCAAAAACTAAATCCCACTACAGCTTCAGAAGAGGCCACAGAGAGGAATTACCGAGAGACAGGGCGGGTGAAGATGCTCTAGACCAGCATGAGTACTGTAAGACAGTCAGTCTCTGCTCACACAGCCCATCCCTCGACTCCTCCCGAGCTTCTGCATTTCTCAAGAAGGGGGAGAGAATCCACAAATCTAATTTCGTATCAATTACGAAGTGGTCACTGGATGGTAACTTTCAGACACAGCATCTTTGGTTTGAATGGGACTGACTGACATAGGAGTTCATCTTCAGGATAAGATCTTTTTCAGTATTTTTCAGATAAAGTTGTTCAACTGAAGAKGCTCTTTTTCTTCAGAAAACCTGGAGTCTATGTATTCTACTTAATGATCAATTTATATTTTGCAGCCCAAATTACGTATTTTAAGGTATTCTTCCACTATTGTGAAAGAATGGTATTTGCATTACCTTACCTTTTGTATTTCTCCCAAAGAAACTGATTTTGCACTCTCAGAATTTTCAAAATTTTATATTTGGTCTCTGGCACAGTCTTGTGAAACAGGTTATAAATGGTTCTATAGCTTTTATCTTCCTTCAGAACAGGCACTTGGATGAAGTCCTGAGATGGATCCATACTAATCCAGGTTTCAGGATAGAAGTTTGGAGAGGTAACAGCAGTTGGAGATAAGACATGCAAGGAAGCTGGTTCCGCTGATGGAGAGGGTACTGGAGAGTTGCCACCTAAGGTCCTAGTTGGGGAAGGAGAAAAAGGTTGTGCTTCAACATTCACAAACAGAAGAGCTTCTAATCACATTTATTTCATCACCAACGTGTCTTAAGCAATTGCTGCTCTTCAGTTCTGTAACGATTTACGTATCTTTCATGCTTGTTTAAAACAATCACGCCAGCTATTTCTGCTATTTTAATAACTCCTCCATCCATACAAACTAATAACAAAATCTTGACTTTCAGGGATGCTGTTCCACGTAGGGAAATCTTACTGCTTGGGGGTGTTTAAAAGCCTACTATCGTCATTATTCACATTCTGGGGTGGGGTTATACACTACAGACAGGCAGAACATTACCAAATACAATTACTTCATATGTTAGCTATAAACTATTAGTGATTTTAACATACAGAATAAGACAAATAATGTGGCAACATTTGACCTAATTTCCTTCGAATACAAGGAGTAGAAACATATACTTTCTTGTACAGTATGAATAATGAATAACCCCAACTAATAACATTTTACAGGCAAAACTTGCAGATATTTCACTGCATTATGTAGAAGAGGAGATGCTATGTTTTCAGTGCTACCCAGTATCAGGCTGAGGAAGGCTCTCTTATTTTCATTTGCACAGGCCAGATGTAGATTTGCATTTGCAGTTGCTTATTTTCATGCGACAGACCAGCCCCTCCTCTCGGGAATGCTGCCAGGTGAGAAGTCAGGGAGGGGTGAAGGAGGGGAGCTGCTGCCTGTAACGGCTGTGGCAGGAAAGCAGCACGGATGCCAGAAAAAGAATAAAATCCAGTTGAGGACACCAACTGTGGTGCGGCAAGACTTTGTTCTTAATAAATACCTGCACCTCTGTGGAATTTTTCACACTCTTGAAGCTGCTAAATTTAGATAAAGAGTGTGGCATTTGTGGCTTACGTTCACCTGATTATAATCTGAACAAGCAAGCCTTACTCAGCTGAATAATCCTTACTTATTGGAGTTCTCCCACTTACGTCAATGAAAATACTGTGAACATGTAAAGCTTGCAGGTTCAGGCTTTGGTTTTCACACTTTAAGTACACAGCTCTTCAGCTCCTGCAAGCTGGTGAGGTTCCCTTTCAGTTGCAAGATTATATGGAACAATCTCACAATTTCACCAGATGAGTATTTTACCAAAGTATTTTTATAGGAAAAGCTGCTATTGACTCCAGGACCAACCCACAACGAATGCAGACGGCCAAGGTGCACTCAGAAGCAGGCAGCTCTTGTTAGGGAAGACTACGAAGCCAGAGGTACCCACTGCTGGCTGGAAAGACACAAGGTGAATCTTGTCTCTAAACCCCACAGACAACCTTAAATTAAATTTCATTACATTTCATTAAATTAGAGTTTAATGAACATTAAAGTTCATGAAATTTCTCAGGTCACTTGTGTTCTGATAACATATCACTGCCAAAGCATCAGGAGAAAACCTGTTCTGACTAGGAGGAAATGGGGAAAATGCATCCTTTGTGCATTCGTCTTGGGCAAGCTGAGGTTTGACAACATTCCAGGCCAAATCCTGCCTCCCCGCGTATACGCGATTGGATTTCGCACACAGGAGCGACAGGCAAACTCGATTCCCTACGCCGTCTGTGTAAAAAGAAAGTTTACTGGAGAACAAACAAACTCTCAAAGCCTTGCTAAAGGCAAAGCCATTTTCTCCAGAGTGACTCTTCAGGAATCAATCTTCTTTTGTTCAGGCACGATGCTGCCTGAAAAGCCGCGCAGTCGTGGCTTCTGCACCCAGCCAATCTGTTCTCAAGGCACCGAAACACAATCACAGAGCAACTTCTGATTGTCCTTGCTCGTTAGCCTGCTTTTCTCTGCAGCGCCAACATAATTATCTAGATAAATAAGAATTCTGCTGCTATTCACATCTTACCTACAGAAATGTCAATTAAGGTTGCCTTTCAGAATGTTGAATGCTAGTGATATATGAGCCTGCAAGAACTGTGTGTGATTTTTTCTGTGAGCCAGAAATAATTTAATGTGATTTTCTGATTGCAGGTTGAGCTTTTCAGGTCTAGAAAAAAAAGTTGGGGGAAAAAAGTCTATTTTTAAATTAGTACATTCGATTTGGATCAGAGAGACAGTAAACTGTAACACCACTCCCACTTTTCAGAGCAGACATACTCTTTAAAAAAGTGTTCACGTGGCTTTCACCTGCTGTTCAAAGCTAAAAAGAGACCTCACTTTATTTGCATGGATTTGACTCCAACTCAAAATTCTTCTCACTGTTTACTAATAGTTTAACAGAAACCTAGAAGATGGATTTTTCTAAGAATGATTATTAAAACAGCAGTCTGCAATATTACAGTGTGCATTTAATTTTTTTTTTTCCTCCTAAAGTCAATGGGTGAAAAATATTACTGTAGAACCTCATTCACTCACTTGGACTGGAAGACCAAGCATGGATTAACAATAAGTTATGGATTAATGAGTAAGACATCAAACACAATAAAAACACAGCAATCCTTTGGTGTACTTTGTTCATTTCTTCTGACTAGTGTAAATTATTTGTAAGCATTTATTATACAAGGGAAGCCACTAAAAAGTCAACATTTGTCAACCACTGTCACCCACTTCCCACAGTTTCTATTCAAGCATTCTTTCCCACTTTTATAACCGATTTAAGCAGGTAGTGGGGGAAATAAAAAATCTCAGGTAGCTTTGTGTGATGAGTGGAGGCAAATACTGACTTCTTAAGGACAGCTCCCATAAATATTTAAAATATTCTTTTGTTCCTTGCTAAGAATTGGTGGATTTTTAAGTAAGCATTACAAGGTCTTTAGATAAAGAAAATAAAAGAATGAGGTTTACCACAGAAAAACAGAAATTTCAGAGCTTAGTTTATAGATTTGGTAGCTGGCGTGAATAGTTATGGTCAAGCCCTCATGAGTGTAGAACCCTCAAGGGTCCCCTAAAAAATTAGTGGGAACTGCATAATTTTAGCATATCTCAAAATTATAGACTTACACTGTAGTAAAATAGTCACTGGTAGCAAAACATCAGGAGAATACCTGAAATCCTTATTTTTCATTAAGATGATAATCAGAATTGCTATAACCAGAAAGTCCACACTTGGTCTTTTTACCTGCATCCTCCCAGTATCTCTTTAATGATTTTGGGTTTCCTTCCTGTAAAACCGTATCTAAAAATGTTTCTAACAACCACGTGTTTTGAGGCTCTGACCAAATTCACATTCACCTCACAATTAGATGCGGTAACAACTCTGCAAGCTAATGAGCATTCTAGCCCTACTGCGGCAGTTAAAGCTCCTTTGACTGGCCCAGCACGCCAAGCTGCCAGTCAGACTAATGACTTCCACCCCTCTGCTAACAGGACAATATGTTCCTAACTACTGAACTCTGACAATTATGTTTCCAGCTGTGCTGGTGAGATCACAAAAATGGCATTTTTATGAGTTGTAATCAAAAATCACTACAATGCAACACCTTCCTCGCTCTGCCTTTGACGGGCAAGCATGTTCACCCCCAGTTGAGATGACAATAAAAACAAGGCATGCTTTAACTGGCCTTGAAAATTATAAAATGTTGTTGAATGCTCATTTTTATGGGACCTAGAACTGATAGCCTGGCAATCACCACAGCCGGTGAGATGCTGAAAGCTGGACGATACTTCGGCAAACTTGAAGTACATCTGTGCATCTGATGTTCTGCAATCCACAAGGTACATTATAACCTTTAAATAACAAACAGAGCCTAGCAGTAAGGAGTTCCTCAGATAATATTTATCTTGAAAAGTGGGAAGCGAGAGCTGCCAACACAACTAAGATTTTTTATTCTTTCTTCTGATTTTTCTACCCAGTGATGCCTGTTTCCTTGTCACATCTTAAGGGATACAATTCTCAGGGACAGAACAACATGACGAACAAATGCAAAGTTTCCATTTTGCTGGAATACATACTGTAAAAACGGCATCAGCACAATGCACGAGCGAAGAAGGGGTCTTCTCTTGATTTCTCTTCTGAAACACGCATTTTGCTGGAATCCATCTTTGATGTTTAAGATATACTGATTATGCCAGGTAACAAACCGAACCTCTTTCAGACCCCGGCAGCTGGCTTCTTCTATCAGTCTTACAACAGGCTGTTTCAAGAAAATTAAGAAAACAAAAACATACACGATAAATTACATATTCAAAAATTAGTATTTTTGCCAGAGACCTCAAAGAATCCCTCTCTCTACTCCCTTCCCCTGCTCTGAGGCACAACTACATTTAGACCGCTGAAAAATGTTCCGTTACCTGTTTGTAAGATCTGCCAACAAGGCAGGTTTCGCAACTTTCCCACATAATTGGTGCCGGTGCTATCATATTTTTACGTGTCAAATGTTATTCCCAATATCTAACCCAAAACTCCCCTGCCACAATCACTTACTTTTTGTCTTTGCCTGCTGAATGTGAAAAGCAGAAGTCTGCTGTAGAACAATCTTTTATATATTAATATATTCTCATCATTTTTTTCTTTTCTACACTAGAGAAACCCAGTTCTTTTCACTTCTCCTCGCAGGTCAAACGTCCTAAACTTCTTGTTATTTGTGGTGCTTTCTTCCAGACTCTCTCCAGTTCTTGCATTTTTTTTTCATTTCCGAAGCCCCAAACTGTATACAGTGCTCTGCCTTAAGCTTCCTACCACACTTATAAAGTCAGCRTGACGCATGAAAGAGATGAACGTGATCTAGTTTACACTGGCGGAGGTATTTCTGGTACAGCCAAAATTGTAAGACACTGATGAGGTTTTATTCAAAATATTATGTACAGCTCTGGCCAGCCAAAGATTAGCTCTTAACTACCACAGGTATTTAACAGGCTCACCAGAGAGCTTACTTGAATGAATAGAAGTATTCTGGTTTTGTCTAGCACAATCCTGTTTGACAGTGGATACGACTTCTGTGCCTATAATTGGGGTTAAAGAGTTGGAAGAGAGAAGGCCCGTTTAAAACCTGATATGGAAAACTGTGGCTGTTAAAGACCAAAGGGCAGTGGTGACACTAGAATGAGTGTGCGTAAACCATCCATGATCGGATTTAAACTAGACACTTAGGAAAAGGTCCCTAAGGAGCAGGGGCTGGCAGCCGTGGGACTGTCCGGCTGCAGCAGTGCACAGTGCAGCCCACGAGAGAGCAAAGGGCTGGATCCAGGGACTCCGGAGGCTCACGTCCTGTGCCGCAATACCTTTGGGGACAGGTAAATAAACTAAATGCTGAAAAGCTACATGGCAGTGGTGTTAAGGCTGCAGAAAGCTGTCCCCTCTGTCCTAAAACCAGATTTCTAGGGATTAGAAAGGACTTTCTTGGTACTGACATGGGCCAGTTTGCTCTCAAATTTGACAGTTTGGTCAGCCTCTGTGTCTCTGATGTTTTCAGGGATAATTCAAGGTGCAGTCCAGCAGAGCAGAGTTCTCATTTTATTGCTTTTTCAGTTCAACACTGACCTTCTTGATTATCTTCCTCAACAATAACTCTAAGTAACTTTCCTGAATGTTCGAAGAGGAAACCGACTAAAAATGTAGTGGGGGTCGGTCTCTTCTGCCAAGCAACTAGCGATAGGACGAGAGGAAATGGCCTCAAGTTGCGCCAGGGGAGGTTTACATTGGACATTAGGAAAAATTTCTTTACTGAAAGAGTGGTTAAACGTTGGAACAGGCTGCCCAGGGAAGTGGTGGAGTCACCATCCCTGGARGTATTTAAAAGACGTGTAGATGAGGCGCTTAGGGACATGGTTTAGTGGGCATGGTGGTGTTGGGTTGACGGTTGGACTCGATGATCTTAGAGGTCTTTTCCAACCTTAATGATTCTATGATTCTATGTATATATAGTTTATACTATATACTGTACACAGAGTTTTGGGTTACAACCCAAAAGCAGGATTCTGGAACCTGTTAAATACCTCAGAGTATTCTCTCCAGCCAAAGTGGTCCCTGCAGAAGTATTTCCAGACCGTGTAGTAGTTGGAGCTGGAGCTGGGGCAGGAAGGCGTGGACAGCCGCCGCATTTGGTCAAACTCAACAGTTTCATATAATTTCATAACATTCAAATCCACCCAAAACTCATGTCCCCTGGAAAGAACAAGAAAAACAACGAATTCTCACCTTTTGTAATCCATTTTAAAAAGATCATTCAGAGATAACAAAGCAGACAGAACTACAGTTGGCACAGCCCTCCGCAGAGCCACCCTCGGTCTGGCTGGGCTCAGCTCATGCAACCCTGCGACCGTAAGGATGTCCCATGAGTTTGAAGCGGGCACAACACAGGAGCAAGCGCGAAGAGCTGCAAGGGCAAAGGAACTCTTCAAAAGTTTCCATGGGCAGTGGTGGAAAAGAACATGGTCTTCAGCACAGAAAGACAAAAACTCAAACCCAGCAGTCTTCCTAGTCCAGTGGTATTTATTCAGTATGCATGGATTGTACCCAAATCAATATACATATCCTTGACATTTTGAGCATACTAAGTAAATACATCACACAACCATATTTGATGAAGCAGCCACACATTATTCAAAAGGTTATTCTTGTGAAAGTTAGTGCTTCAGGGAAGAAAAGAAAATGTAAATGGCTCCAGATGAGGAGCATCTGCTGCCAATCCACCAGAGAGTTCGAGTATCTTCCATCACGTGCAGCAGAAGAGAACTAGCGTAGTATGAAAAGGAAACATGATTTCACAATTATGGAGCCTACACTGAGGAATACTGGCTTTTTTYGAGTAGCTATATTGCTGCTACAAAAATCAACGCTAATATGCAACTTCACGTAAAGCGACTGGCGCTTTCAAAAGGACCTAACAACAACAGGGGGCTACAGACTAAGAACCAGAGTGTACCCCTTATCTAAAGGAGAAAATAAAAGTGCAGTTCCTCAACACTTTACAAAGCCCTGTTTAACAGTGACTGCGGAATGGCTCAGCAAACAGTTTCTAACACTGTTTCATTAGTCAGTGTTGAGAATTTTAATTTGATGTCTCTCTCAAGTAAAGCATGGAGTTCTAAAGCTCTGCTGATCATTAGACAATCACTGGTTTGTTAGCAATCAAGAACTTAAGAAATTCATAGAAATGGAAAGAAATCACAGTAATATTCATTCCCTGCAAAAGTAACTTTTTTAGAACTGGGATTAACATATTTCCAAGATAAAGCTGTTTACATAATTAGTTTTCTACTTTTATAATCCCTTTACAAGTTGTCAGCTTACTGCTATTCATTAACGGTTACTAATCTTTGGCAACTGGAAATGCAGCTTTTGAGACTATATAAAATATTTTCTTTGAATTCTTAACAGTAAACATAAATCAAGCCRATACTTGAAATCTACAGTTTATTTTTAAAACTTCGGCACATTAGTACCATAGACATCAAAGTACTGTATCCGAAATTTGCCACATCAAGTGACAGCTATTCTAAACATCTATATGGTTTTATGAATACAGATTTGCTTGAGAACGGCTGCAATTTTGCTAGCTATTTCACACTCTTACTGGTACAGTTGCTGATGAGTTTTATTATACTACTTTCACAGAAAACTACTGAAGAGTTCCCACTTTAAAAAATGATGATCAGCTGGAATGATCCTTCATTTCTCAATAGGAGGTACAGGTGCGTAGCTGTTCTTAGTGTTTACCATCATCAATTAATTGCATTTGGGTCTGTGAAGTGCTAAGCACAGTTTGAAGTATTAAGCGCTTTCCTGACAGACGAAAAGTCAATGCGTCTGTTCCTACGGGCTCGCAATCAGGGGATCTGATCCACCGCTGTTTGGGCAAATTTAGATTGCTCTCTTTGTTTTCAGTAAGCGTTCATATAGACTTAAAGAAAGGATATMGAATAGTCCCAAAAGTCAAATCAAATGTCTTAAAAATGCAACTCCATGAGCTACTTCTAAAATTCTTTGGACACAAAAACCATTCTTTTTGCARCTCCCCCAGCACCCCCAGACCAAGCCCCAACCAGCGCGGGTTTTGTCCGACTCATTTCAGGGACAATTCACCCCGAGGGCGGCTGTCCCTGCCGCAGCAGAYCTGCCTGCAGTAGGAACGGCTCTGGCCAGCTTTCTTCCCCTTTATGCCGAGAACTCCTTACCTAAAAGGAACATCCTGCCAGTTCCCTGCACGTGGTTCTCTAAAAACTGTCAGAGAAGCACACTAATTAAGACGAAAATCTTGTCAAGACAACATTATCACAGCAAACCCGTAGAAGGTTTAACAGCGTGTTCCCTACTTGCGTCAACGGCATACAAAATCATTACAGTTAGAATATGAGTACAGGAGGGAAACGGCTATTCTGCGTAGGAGGTGTATTTTAATTACCTGTGTCTTCCCACCCAAGCTGCAGCCCACCGCGAGAAGCTGGATGGAGTAATTAGAGCTGACCTTCCCCAGCCCACTGCATCAGTGGCTAATGCACGGGCACCCRCGCCGCTCGAGAAAACGCATGTAAGAATAGCACGACAAGACAAACGTCCGAAACAAGTGATACAAGACAGATCTAGCCAGAAGGAAAACTAGCACTAAGCAAAATAAACGACCAGTACAAAGGGGCTGAAAGTAAACGTAAGGCTTAAAAAAATACACACACTTTCTGGAGTGAAAAAACTAGTAACAGATCACCCCACCTTCCTGGTATGTAGTCATTTTGTTCCATAACAACAAGCTACAATCTACTTTATTTGAAAACAATGTGTGAAATCATGAGGAAATCATCTCTCTGAAATACCAAGCTGTGTTATTATTTATAGTATTTGCAGGCAGCACCATAAGCATGATTGGTTGAGTGAATTTCTTCATGAATATATTTTTAACACTGCTTTAGGGACATTTGCTTTTTCTTATCAAAACATAGTCTYACAATTCTGAATTTCAGTGCCTAATAAAGCTGTCATTTTTGAGAAGAGCATGTTTAGCGACTGATACTGTTTATATTATCCGTTTGGAGTGAGGAGTTGGACTCGCTGTTTTGGGGTGATGTTGCACCTACAAATCCAAGCCCTGAATCAAGACCCCCAGATAGTGTGCTGCATATTGTATGAAACAAATACCCAAAAAGATATTTCTCAATACAAAACCTCACAATTCGAGTATTCCTTCTCACTTCGATCTCTTTTCAAGTCAAATACCCTAACAGGGTTCTCCCTACTCCAAAGAAAAGAAAGTGCAAAGAAACAGAAAACCTTTTCTTTATGAGTAAATTATTTTATTTTAAAGGTGGTAAAACCCAAAGGATTATTTCATTTTATTTTAACTTTGTATGTTGCAWGTGTTATAGTGAAAACTGATAATGAAAAAATGTTTGCAGTAGTCCTATGCTAATGCAGTGCAAAGTAAAGAGAATCTGAAAATCAACATACGCTCTAAACATGATAAAGATTATCCACTAGCATGCTGAACTCTTTTAAAAGTAATCACATACTGGTTAATATCATAAAAAGTGAAAGGTCTGTAAAATTTTGAAGACTGGAAAACAAATTCCACAGGCCCTTAAAACACGGCTGGCTTCTGATACATGACTTGGGTATTTCTAATATGGGCTTAACTGGGTTAAAATACAGCCTCCGACAGACACACATAGCTCTGCAGCAAAGCAAGGAGACTCAAAGTAATGCAACGGGGGGGACCCTGTGGAAGGAAAAACACTTTCCAAGAACACAGTATGAGACTGCTTTTCCTCATGCTTTTATTGCAGAGCAAGCAGACCTTCAGGACGAGCTCCTAAAACTCCGGGTTGACAGTGCATATGCAAGAACAGGTCTTTGTCTGCAGACATGTTCTAACTGTAAAACAGGTGGGGAACTGCAGGGTTTTTACATGGCTTTCTTCTAAAGCTTCACATACAATTCCAGTAAAACAAAATTGCGGTAAGCTTTTTCCTACAACTAACAAAATCTGTGCACAGCTAAGTGTGCATCTACGTATCTCTCAAGATGCTGTTCAAGATTTATAAGGCTGACAGCTAATGACAGCTTACAGTGGAAACAGCTTCTCTGAAAGCTGAACGTTTTTCTGCGAAACCTGTATAGAATGGGCCAAATTATTTCTCAGTACTGAAAAATGTAATGATTGTCTGCTGTTTGGAATTTTTTACATTTTTGTAGCTCACTGTTTCTGCCTCTTCTTTATCAGATTCCCCTCCCCTGTAAGCAAACCGAGGAGGACAGGATGGCCATCGCTCACTGACTGACGCTGACAATTCGCTGTAACAAGAACCCAGGCATCAAGCACCGCAACAGCTGATTACCACCCCTTCAAACATTCTTCTGCAAAGTCTACGTACGATACAACACATTAAGTGTTCTTGTTTTCCCATTCCTAAATAGAACTGCTCAGCCTGCCTGCCTGCAAAGGTGACAGCGTTTCCGAGCGACCCACCTTTTGGAGCTCTCCAAGCTCCCACGCACCTAGCGCTGGCTTTCAGCTCGTTGAATACAAACCCATTGCTCTTCAATTAAAGATGGGGACACCAGCTCTGGGCAGTTGCTACCTGGGTTTACTGCAAGTTTCTCTCAGAGTAAGAGCTGCAGCTCAGAACCCCAAAAAGCTCTAATGATTTCTTGGGGGAAAAAAAAAAAAAAAAACGTGGTCGAGATATTTCTTGGTGTGGTATCCTCTATCCACTTCCCTTAGCTGTGAATAGGGAAAGGTTCAGCAGTTTCAGGACATAACACAGCAGAATTTTCCTGACACTCAAACTGCTGTTAAATTAGGGATGCTTTAAAAATGGTATTTTTATTTTTCAAGTTGGTAAAGTGTTTAGAATGCTACTTCCCACTAATTTTAACAGAAAATTAAGTGACCAAAGTATATAAACACCCCAAAATCTACACAACAGTGGGGTTTTTTTTTCCCTGAATACTTTAACTAAAACTTTTAAACTCCACACACGTTTTCTACCTAACAATAAATGATTTGGAATAACACTGCATCATTGTATACAGCTGAAAATCTTAGACAAATGCATTTATTTAAGTGACTGCATCTGAAAAACACACTATGTGCCCAAAAGCCTACCTGATTTTTTTTTTTCCTAATTATAACATTAGGAATAAGGAAAGATACTCTTTTGCAAAAAACCTTGATTCACATAAAATATATATTACTCCAATGCTCATTTACATTCTTTAACAGTGTATTTCTCTATTCAGAAGTATTAACTTTTTCAAATTACAACATTTACTGGCTTTTAAGCTCTGAAATCCTAAAATATATTTAGCAAAGTTGTTTAATAATAGCTCTTCAGTTAAAGCACTTCCTCTGTATATTAAAAAGCCTATTACCAGCTTACATAATGCAAAGCCGTGAAAAAAAATGAATTGTGATTACAGCAAATGATTGCGTGATTACATTCCTGGCTTCAGCTTTAAGACCACAGTGATGAAAGCAAATGTGACAACTGTACTTCTCAAATGCCCGAGGCCTAAATATAGGCAAAAGACCCCAAATTTAGGGTTCAAGAACAGTAGGAATGCGAGATGCTCAAGGTTACGTCTGAAATGTTCTTTAGCATAGTATCACTTTATCTTCAGTACAGTATAATGATTTACTACTTCTGAGGTACAGCGTACACTATCTAAAGTAAAGGGTATCCTCCATAATGTATAGATTATGGAGAACATATAGATTGGGAGAGGGAGAAACCAACAATAAACCAGCAAGGCACACATCGCCTTGTTCTGTGCCCCGAAGGGAGCGTGAGAGAACACGCAGCACATCACGGGCACGTGATTGCACTGCTAACTGCACCTCCGGGAGATGCTCACATACAATGGCGATGAAACACTTGGGTACTATGATGATGACAGAGGCAGAACACACACACACAAAACCAGGAATGAAAATCCTTTCTTCTGCACAGGGGTGAAACAGACCCATCCCAACACCTCCTCTGCACTGCCTCCAAAAGACGAGCTCCGTCAATGGGGTCCATCGCTCTTTATACTTTCCTTGGGCAGTTTGCGTTAAGGAAAAGGAGAGTTTTGTAGCTAACATGATTAAAAAAAAAAAAAAAAAAAAAAAAAAATCTAGTGTTGTTACTCATGGACTTTGAAGTCTCTATCTGGAAATATCCGTCTGGAGAAGACGGGAAGATGAAGAAGGCTACAGTTTGTCAGACGTTTGGGAAAGCAGGAAATGTATTCAAATACCTTGGTGTGGCAAAGCGTTCCTCCCACTGCCTCTCTGCATCACGCAGCAGGAACAGCCTTCAGTACAGCTTGAAACCAGCAATAAAAACAATGCTGTCTTTTTCTGGAGAAAAATTTATTAAACCTCTCTGCAAACCCCACAAAACTTTGCCTCATCTTGCTTCTAAGGTAGAAAATTACTATCCCCATTTTTCCCAGGAAAGACAGATGCAGAGAGAGACTAAAACAGACTCCAAAGTCCCACAGAGAATCTGTGACAGAGGTGGGAACAGAGATGTCTTAACTTCTCTTCGCTGACTAACCAAATAAAGGTCTCTATTTATAAAATAAAGCAGTTCAGTGGAATTATTTTCACTGAAAGAATGAGCATATTGAACTCTTAAGAATACAGCACACAAACCCTAATTTGGTGCTGTACAACAGCACAGTTCAAAATAAAATTCCACAAGTGCTCTCAATAGCAGAACCTGGTTCGCCGAGTAAATTACATTTTCTCTGTACCATAACTACAAAAAAACCCACAAAGACATAATCTCTTCGGCACACTGAACTGGGTAGGTACTTCGACTTAGCAAGTTACACCATTGAATTGATCTCATTTGTGAGATGAACGTAGCCTGCTAAAATAAGGATATTTGGGCTCACTCTTCCTTGCATTCTTCTGAAGAACTTGAGTCTAATGTGTGACTCTTCTGTGCTCTTTCCATTCAGTAAGACAAATGTTCGCTAGATGTTATGTACCAATAGATGACTAGGAGAAATAATTTTTGTAAATGCTATGAAAATACATGCGGTTTCGAACTCTTCTCCTAAGTTCAGTTACATGTCATGAGTCTTACTGCAAACAGGGTTCAGAAGAAAAAAGAAATCTAGCGATCAACACAGGTCTGTACAGGAAATGAAACTCAGTTCCCATCAGAACAGCTGTGATACAAAGCAAGACTGAGAGTTAAACACCACTTAGATGATGAAACTGTTGATTTTCTCTCTATGACTAAACCAGTTCCTCTCTGCAATAGCAACAACCTGAAAGCCGCTCCGGGGAACAAATGAGCTTAAAAGATCCAAACAGGTATGAAAACCTTTTGTACTTAGGGTTGAAAGATTAGTCAAATCGAACTCAGCAACTGTGGGAGATGCAAGTCAGGCACCTGCACTTTCGGGTGACCCAAAATCGGCAATATCTCATCTTATTTGTAGCAAACAGTTGTTGGAAGTTGCAGGCTGTAGTCCAGCTTTGGGTGAGGGACCAAGTGTTTAAACTCCACAGTATGAAACTGAACTTCACTTAAAGTACATCCTCTTAATAAGATCCTTCTTTTCAAGCAGAGGTACTGGCAGTTTGAAACAGGAACGTCAGATCTTAGACAACAGCAGCCAAAATTTGCTCCCACCGAAACCAATACCGACTCCATAGGAAGTAACAGTAAGCAAGGGCCTAGGTAACACTCACGAAGGGACATTCTTCAAACAGCTCTTCACAATACAGCAATAAAAATGCAGCCAAATCCTAGTTATTGCTATGAGGAGTGTGAAAGGAAAACAGGAACCTTCCCTCACAGAAGCAATACTTTGCACCAGGGCAAGAACAAAAACAAGCTGGTAAACACGATCCCCAGTCCTGATCTTATCAGTATCTCATCATTCTTAAACTGAAGAGAGGGGCAGCAGGTGACAGGGCAGGAAATTAGTTTCATATTTTACTTAATTTCTTCCCTCATCGTGTCACGCCGCTTCTCTCTGCTGCGACTGTAAGCCATGCAGGAGGTGTACAGCAAGGAAGACTCAGAAGAGAGAAGGGTGCTACAGAAAGATTTACCTCTACACTTAAAAGGCTCCATCATCAGAGAAAAAAAAATGGTCTATCAATATAGTAGTAGCTTTACTGCTTTTCCTATATTTATTTTTTAAAAAGTTGGAAAGGCAGGTTTTCCTGCCTTTACAATTGCTGACTGGGGGTGCTTGAAAAGCAATCTTCTGTAGTTTTCACAGCGAGAGAGTCTAGCCTGACTCACGCGTTTGTAAATCTGAAACAACTGCTGGGATACTGGTCCAGAGATATATACAGCTTAGATAGAAGTCTGGCCCCAGATCGCTTCTGGCAGGGGGGGAAAAAAAACCACGACAACTATCCACCAAGCTCTCTCACACAGACAAATACTATCTCTGGATCAGGAAGTCACCGAGACATGACTGCTGGAAGATAAGAGACTGTACTGAGAAGTATGTTTGTTCTGTTCTACTCTTCCCAAGAAACGCACTGTCAACCACTTTTGGACATGAGGTACTGGGTTAAAATGGTCCTTTGGTGTGAACTACTGTTAAGTTCTAAAAGTCTGTAGCAACGAGGATGTCAAACACATTCAGATCTTCCAAGGATTACTGCATGTACCATATTTCATAATTCAAATCCAAGTTGCATCTTCTATTTGCAGTAGAGGATAAACATGGATGTCCTTGTCTGAGGTAGATTGCTGGTTTCAAAGGTCTCCTACCCACACCAGATGAGGATATGTTTTGCAGAGAGTTTTGTTCGTTAGCTTAAAATTTTTCTGTCGTTAGATGTTCTAGAGACAGCACAAACACAGTGGCAACTGAGCTGATACAGGACAGGGTTTTCACGTCACGAGAGAGGCATTTGCTTTCACAAAGCTGCAATACGAACACTTTCTAAAGCACTTAGATGGAGTCTAAAGTCCCATTTTTCAAAAATGTTCTGCACAGACACGACTGCTGCTTTTTTTTTTAGAATTCTATCCAATCTCAGGACTTAAAATATCTCTGAGACTTATGATAAATAATGAAACTGCATCAGTTTCATCAACGCTTTACATAAGATAGACTTGTATATATACAAGTCCAACACTCCCTAGTGACCACCAATTCTGGATGTTTCAGTTTCTGAATGTTCCATGTCACACCCTCCACATGCAGCTTCCCAAAAAAAGGACTCCTTTATACATTTGACTACAAGTACCAAATTTTGCAATTATTACTCAGCTCAAATCCCTACTGATTTCAACAAATACGTGTACCAGCTAGGAAGGAACTTCACGATCACTGCTCTTGCTAAGCAAATAATTGTAACAGACTCTTTCTGTTCCTCATCCTTACCGAAACGGGCAGGCAGACAATGCTACAACACTGTGCCTGCTGGATTACCTGTAAGCAACTCTTCTGAGCAATCTGTTTCACCAATTATAAATCTTTGTTTCAGAAAGGACTGTTTTATTACCGTAAGTACACAGGGAACAGACTGACCTCAACCTGAAGCCAGGTGACAGCTGTTTCCAAAACTGTAATCTGTTTATTGACGTGAAACAAGGAAAGGGATATATGAGTGATTGCCGATTCCTATGGCAGCTCAGCGTAACACTTCTAACTTCCCTAGATTTGTATAGCTAGAAGCCAATTAGTTTTATTTCATATGTAAATGATACTATAAAGTGGAGCAAATAGGAACTCATTGAAGCGTACTATTATAAAGCAGAAGGCAAACACTTCTAAAATCACTTTGCATGCTTTTTATTTAGAGTCTCTGTCTTGCATTCCTTCTAGCAAGGAATTAAAAGAAGTTCAAAACCATTCAGCTGTGTACATTCAAGAAACATCACACACAAAATCACCAGGCACAGTGAATTTCAGCTGTTTTCTCATCTCCGGTGTTATCAATAACACATGAGTTCTTGTACACTGCGGCAGCTGTGCAGATGAGAAAGATAACTTCCTCAATTTAACTACTCAATTGGTCAGACAACATGCAGAAGTCCTTCAACGACTGAAATGCTTCCACTGTGCTCTATATGATTTTAAAATCATATCAGCATATTCTAACAGCATCAGAGAAACAAGTTACCCACAAACAGAAGAACGAAGGAAAACTAGCTTCCTTTACATCTATTTTTGTCCTTACCTTTCCTTCCCAGGTGCCTCCATATATACTCTGACTTCATCCAAGAACCATGCATGTATACTGAGTAATTAGTCAACTGCTCCCAGGCAGAATATGTACCATTGGAGGTCCACCTGCTTTTCCCTGACTGGAGCCATTTCATTTTGGCCTTTCTCTTCTAGCTAGGAGCCGTTTCATAAAACTTACAGAAATGGGGCGGGGGGGGGGGGGGGGGGAAGACATCAAAGCAACTATGAGAAGGTGTTGTTTCACATGAGTTGGGATATGCCGGGGTACACGTAGTTGAACAGCCGCTGCAGTTCCCATGGCACACAGGGATGTCTCTTTGCCAAGAGAAGGGGTGGAATTTTCAGCCAAAGAGGGGGAACTGATGGGTCAGGAACTGCAGAGTTGTTTCAAACAAATCCTCGTGTAATCAGTAATGATGTTGCTGCTTTTGAAAAGCAACATATGCATGATTGGACAGGTGTGTGTGTGGGGAAAACCTGCTCAGTTCTGCAGCCAAGTATTTCCCCTTACTAAAGAGCATCTTAAAATATCCCAGCTTGGGTACTCTCATGCTGGAAAGCAGTACTTGGCATTGTTCTCTCAAATACTTAGCTGCAAGCTGGAACTTCTCCAGGGCCTCTCCTCACATGTATGAAGAAGACTGAGTGCTTCTAACTATTTTAACCTGCTTAAATTCATATTCCGCCATTTGTTTAGGTAGCTTGGTATTTGGCTCTAAATACTTGATAGACTTAAGAAAGCAAAATATAAACAATTTATGATAAAGTTTTATATTCAGTTTGAGGCCAAACTGCTATGAGTATCGGAGGCAGTCATATTACAAAGAAGTAACTAAACAAGGTTTACCACTTCTCCTACTTTAAGATCATGTTCCCCTTAGGTGAAAGGCAACAACTGAACGTATATTTTACATTACTCATCTCAATAACATTGAGATGAAGAAAGATTTATATAAATAGCTACTTGAAGAACATCACATCTGAATTTACAGCTTATTCTCTAATCGAGCCAGTAGCCCAACACCTTCTTGAACAGCCCAACTTTCTTGGAGCAGCACACAATCGCAATATTATGCATGCAGGCTGTAATGATTACTTACTATGCCATATAAACTGTGTTTAAAACAAAGGAGAATAAACAACTACCACCCACTGGTTGTCAGGCTGGCTTCTGCACGGCCTTTCTTGGACATGCAAACTGCTGAACAGACATATCCTTCTTGTATGCAATCTGTATAGATAGGCCTGTAAAGCTAGTCTGACCACAAGAGATTAATAGCTTTAGCCAAATAATGCGGTAACCATGTGAACGATGAGCTGTTCTAGCATGTTTGCGAGCCTCTCAGCAAGGTTCAACACGCTGCTATCTGCATCTTGTTGCCAGGAGACACAACATCGCCCAGGAACATAAGGGAAGCCAGGTTGCAGTGACCACCAGTGAACTCCACGAAGAGTCACACTGAGTCCAAGCAGTCCAYATCGAAAGGTTTAGCAGGTTCTTCTCATACAAGATAAGAAGAAACTGGCGACAATACATAGTAAAACATTTACCCCCCACTTCAAAATCTAATTCAAAACCATGTGAAGTCTAAGTTTCAATGCATATCAGATTCAATGTTTGAAGTCAGAAGCTCTAGTCTTAAAAAAAGTTTCACTCCTAGGCTCTCACTGATACTTATCCTCAAACATGCAGCTCTTCCAAGGGATGAAATACATACAAGAGTTACAGAACTTGCCAATTTGTCATTCCATGGTAAGCGGATCTTATAAATTTACAACAGTCATCCAACCTTGCATCGGGGCATGATTTCGTAGCGCTGACTGAAGCAAAGATCTTCACAACGTCTTTCAAGAGAAGGGAGAAGAGTACAGGCTATAGAATTTGCAGCTCAAACCAGAATTTAGTTAGAAAATACTGCTGTTTAAAGTAATTTCAGTCTCAGTAGACTACTTTTACCTGAAGAGAACAGTTAGGCAGACGCTCACTGGGCAGCCAGTTCCATCAACGAGATGAAGTCTAGTTTGTATTCAAAGAATCTGCCTCCACTTCGACAGCAGAGCTTCCCGCTGACTGCGGAACCAGCAGCAGAGCTCTGACCCAGCACACCTGGGTTTTCTGAGATCACACTGTTTCTCTGACTTCGTTCACGGTTAACAGAATGTCATGTGTCTGGCAACACACCCGATAAGTTTCTTCCCGACCGGTTCAGACAGACAGAAACTCTGTGCGCCAAGAGACCAAAATACCCACCAGACTGGAAACCTGCAAAGTAAGTGTAAAGGCAAACAACGCTATTCAGCCAATTTTACAGGCTGAAGATGACTAAGCAATTATGAAGCACTGTTTCTTTCAAAATTAATCATTCTTAACTCCATCATTCAGAACACGTAGATCATGTGTGTAGCGATGGATTCTGTGACACAGGCTGCAAAAAGAAAACTTTTTGCTCGTTTGCACAGAGCTCAAATTTAAATTACTTGCATGGGCTTGTCTTATTTCTACATTTGCTGTTTTGTTTTCAGAAATCATTTAAAATACTTGGGAAAAATGGAAGTTTCTCTGTTGTAAAATACAGCAAATTTTATCTGCTATGCAGTTACAAGATTTTTTTTTTT
>JAYKAV010003421.1:128869-175437 GCA_035582835.1 Phoebastria nigripes | reverse complement strand
AACTGACTATGACCAGAATGAGTTGTACCAGGCTTACAGATTATGGCAGGGTAGATAAGATATGACAAATTTGCATTGCATGTTTCCGCCAGAATGCCGTCCAGAATAAAAAAAAAAAAAAAAAAAGAGCAGCAGTCTACACCCTGCGCTTACACAAACACGGACTATATAGATCTGATGAACTTGTAAACACCAGCGCTCCCCACTACTATTCAAAATGGAACCTGCATTATAAAAGTTGAAGAAGTTTTGTTTTAGCTCTCAGGGTGCAGGATCAAGCCTAAATTGATAACATATCCAGGGAAACTTAAAAGCTGTTTTCTAATTTCAGAAAATGAGTAGATAAACACTACTATGTATAGAGGAAACAATAATTTCTAATAAATGGTTTAACATTTTTAGATGACAACTTAAATAGATGGTCAGCATTTCTGAAGGTATTGCTCAGATTGTTCATAGTGAATTAGCTGAAACGTCACCATATATTAGCAACTATATGAAATTTCCAGTCAAAGGACTTAACAGTCATGAAAACTGTGCTTGGAGTGCATAAAGTCAACCTGGATTCACAGTGATGGAAAGCAACTTGCTGTATCATTCCTGTTTCAGTCGCTTCAAAGGCTCATTTGTGCTGCCACTTTTTCTAATACGGAGAAAAGACTAATTAGGAACGTCAAGAACAAGTACAATGTCACACAACAGTCTCTGTCAACTCTCTCAATTTCTACAGAACTGAAGTTTTCTTATTTCACACATTTCAAGTCCTTCAGCTTCAAAGAATACTTTCCAGATGAGAGACAGCAGTTTTAATAGGTGTGCAAGAATTTTCTGTTGTGGCAAACTTGTTAGATATTATTCAGGTAACATCATCACAGGGTTTATAAAACACTTGCATAGAAAACATCATGAAAAAAGAACGCACATTCTGTTATATTTCTGCACCACTGCTCAGTTAAGCACCCTTGGCTTTGCTAGTAAGGGAGTAAATTCAGTTACCTACCGATATTTCACTTTGATCCTATCATTGTCAGGGTTGCAGTAGAGTCTTTCCAGATGCTCCTGGGAATCATTGGTCACACTTTGCCAACTCTGGGTCGCTGTCCTTCTCACTTGCCAATGATAAGGCAAGACTGTGTGATGTTTGGGACAATCATTGCCATAAACACAAGTGCCCTGGAGAAAATCCACACAGATTTCTATTCCATCTTCCTGATGGGTGTGATATTGCAGCTGGTTCAAGAGCTCAAATACCAGATCAAGAGAAGCTTCTTCACTTTTATCCTGGAATATCCCAGCACTGAATTTATTGCTTGGGTTCAAATTGTATTGCATCGGACAGCTATTCTCTTGGAATAAACCAGATGTGTAGCTTTCCAGAATCTTGTCTGGGAACAAAGGACAAGCTGCACCATCACTAGCAGTTGGGTGCAAAGGACGATCCTGGAACGATTCATTACTATTATCAGCAGCAGTTCCAGGAGTAGTTTCTGGTGAGAAGCCTTGCTCTCCTGATTGGACATCCTGCTCAGGATGCCCAGAAGGACGAGCTACTGGCAACTGATTCTGCACATCTGGAGCTGTTGGCATCAGCACAGTCACATTACTTTCTGGTTGGGGGCAAGAAGTACCAAGGTCCAGAGTCTTTTTCACAGCAGGTTCACATAAATCACTATGACCGCCACCTTGGCCTCGGGGCACGAAGACCCTATCCAAGGTCCCAGCTCCCAGCAAACTGGTGAAGATTGGCCGCAAAGCCCGGAGAGTTTCTGTGTCCAGTCTCTTCTGCACTTGCTGCTTCTTCTTGAAGCAAGGCTTCACTGGTGGTATCTTTTCAGACAGTCTTATCTGAGGAGGAAAGTCCTCTGAAGGAGGGCACTTCATTCCTGGGCAGTGAGCCTGCTGCACGACACACGCTGGCTTTGGTTCGGTGTCCATCAGAAACAGACTCTGCTCTCTCCAAATCACTTTCAAATGTCCCAGAGCCTCACAAGAATCAATCTAGGGCAGAAAGGAAAACAAGACAGTTAATCTCTCTAATTGCTCATGGTTGACACGAACAAGATCACCCCTGGAGAGGATTTCGAGCCAGCAACAGCAAACTCCTCCCCTCTCTGTGACTGTGGGTAGCCCCTAGGCACGTAAAGCATGAAACCAGCTAAACTCAGGCTAATTAATCCCAAACACACACTCATCGTCTTCTCACACATGAAATCTCAGAGACACTCAGGCACGCACACACAGTCCCCAGAGGCGGGGGCAGGAAAGGGGGATGGTCTGATGCCCTCCTCCTTGTGATGCTGTTTAATAATAAACAGCACTTTAGTTCATTATATTCCACAAAAATGAACATTGCATTGTTCATTTTTATGCCTCCCTTGCACACAGACCTGAGAACAGAAGCATCAGCAGACACACAGCCCTGAATGTTCCCACCGCACTTTTAACATTCACGCACCATTTCCTCTTCCACCAGATAAACGGGAAGACGTACACATTCCCGTTCCATTCACATAGATCTTCCCTCATACAATCTCATACGTCCACCCAGCAGCATCGTCAGAGAACTGCTGGCTTCACTTCAACGAACGGCAAACTTCATACTGACTTCAGCAGGGGCCAGGATTTAATCCTTGGTTTTTTAGACACAGGAATTCAAGTGCTTACACCCTGTTCCTCCTGCTACGCATCTGACACTGACAGTCTCATACATGTCCAGACACTCCCACTTCACGCACAGCCATTCTCACATGCCCACACACTCTCTCACACTCTGACTCAGATGCACAGGCTGCACTCCGTCACCCTGCTGTGACACACCAAGCTCATTTGCCTCTCGCAAGGCTAGTCAACAAGAATTAAAACCGGGCAGTGAAGAAAACAAAGGGGTGCTAGTTACTCAGGAACRGAGAAAAATTCAATTATTTGCAAGATGAAAAATATTTTTTCTAAAGTACAAATAAATAGTATGTCTCGTATGTCACCAGAAAGCAAGCTCTGTACCTTTTAATCAGGAATCTTGTAATATTTGATTACATTTAATTAAACCCTCTTCAATCTCCTCACCCATAGCCTCAAAGCTTAGAGTGGAGCACATTAAGGATTACTTCCTGAATAAATGCATTCCAAGCAAAGTAACTTCTCACGACAAAACAAAATCCCAGAAAATGGGTAAAATTTGGCAATAATTTCTTACTACTGATGATTTGCTCTGGAAAATTTCTGAGTCTTCCTTATTTTGGAACATTCATTTCTAAGGCTGTTGCATTACCCTGGGAAACAGCATGTCAGGATTGCCAGGAAAAAGAAAAGAAGTTGTACCTCTCCAGTTTCCCCTTTTTAGATTAAATTTAAAGCAACCAGTACATTTGTTTGCCAGTTWAAAAAAAACTCCAAAATTATTGGTATCTCTGTTATTCTTCCACAGACATACCACGCGATTCTCTTTCTAAACCATCAAAGGTACCTTAAACCTTCAAGAAACTTCAAAGGTTTAAGAATCCTCAACTCCGAAAGGAATCGGATGCTTCACTTCATCGTGCCCAGGTTTAACAGCCCCTGTGATATGCAAGAGGATCTCCCAGGGTTCAAGGGGTCCTGCTGTGCCAAGGAGCTAAATAAGTGACTCCTGGTCATTTTCAGCCATGTCTTTAACGCTATCTCAATATTGTTATTGCTCACTTGATTATTATTTAAGTTTTGCTGCTATTTTTAAAGAACTGCCTTACTGTATAGAGTTGAATTCCCAACAACTCTAAACATAGAAAGCAGTGGGAACGAAGAATATCAGAATTTGTTGGCATTTCTATTTCAGCATTTTAACATCCCAAATCAGTCGCTATTATTTAGAAACAACATTAACAATCACCGAGAGCAATGCTATATTTGCACAATCTATTTCAACAGAGGAAGATCTCTTGGTGGGAGATTTCAGCCCCTAAGTACTAGCCATCTCACAGGAACCACACCTCCTTTTCCTTTGCTGAAGAAAGCAAGTCTAGTGGTCCTAAAATAAATAATAAAAATAAAAAAGGAAAAGCAACGGCCCGAACACAAAACCTAACAACAACAGCAGCAAGCAAACCCTGACGGACAGACCGCCTCGCAACTTTCCCCAGGYTCCCCCCGCAGCGCTCCCCCGCTGAAACCTACCGGCTTTCGCTCCCCTCGAGGGAGGTTCCTGCGTTTTGTCCCAATTTAAGTACACCTTCAAAACAAGATGAGCCTTCTGCTGGGGAAAAAAAATAAATTAACTGACCGCTGCAGCCAGGCGCTCGCACGCCAGTATTTCCACCTTAAAAATGCAGAAACGCCGGCGTCTCAGGTCGCACGTCCCGGGCTGGTTCTCGAGTTGCCTTCGGGGTTACCAAGAGACGGCGGCACGGGGAGGGAGGTCGGTCGGGAGCAGCCGGAGCCGAGCCCCGGCGCTGCGGGGAGCGGCAGCCCGGGCTCACCGCCGCCCTGCCCGCCCAGCGGTAGGTGGCACGCCGCCCATCCCGCCCCGCAGCTCCCTCTGCTCCTCACATGTTCTCCTCGCTGTTTTAAATATCGCTTCCCGAGAGCGCTCGGCAGCCAGCTGCGCGGCCCGGGGAGGAGCTCGGAGGCGGCGGCGCAGCTGCCCCCCGCCGCCTGTACCGGGAAGGCGGCCCGCCCCGCCCCCTCCCCTCCGCGCCGCTCCGCCCCGGCAGAAACCGCCGGCAGCCTCCCCCCCCCCCCCCGGCGGCTCCGGCCGTCCCCCGGCCGCCGAGGGGTGCCGGGCCAGTGCGGGGGCTCCGGAATGGAGACAAAGCCGGCCAGGCTTGAGCGTGCCCTGTTCCCACACGCGTGACAGCCATACGTGTCCTTTCGCGTGTCTAAAGTCCCCGTATTGAACCCGCATCTCACTAGTGACACCAGAGAAAACTGAAAGCACGGTGACTAGATCATGCCCAACAGCAAAGGGATATGAAATTCCTTTGCGTTTGATTTACCACGCATTAAGCATTTAGTTTCAGCTCTGTAAACCCTGCGAGCCCCAGCGCCTTACCAAGGAGGATTTCCTCAGGCAAAAAATACCTAGTACTAGGCCAGTGACAGCGCACAGGCGTGCGTGCGTGTGTGCTTGCACGCGAGGAGGGAGCTGCTTCCGAGAACATGCAAGATTGTCAGCCCTTGCAGCTTAGAAGTCACGCAGCACGCTGGAATAAACAGTCCTCGCCAAAGCCAAAGACGGCACTCTCAACTTCCAAACGTTACTGAGTTTCACAGTGTAAGTTACTCAAAGAACACTAATTAATGACTAAGAAGCAAGCCAGAAGCCCATCCTGGAACAAAGTCACCGTGACTCATTTTCTGTACCTACACGGCGTGAGCTCAGCCCCCTTCTCGCACGGGGCTGCCGGGATTTGGGCCAGTACTCGTTACTGCCTGTGACACACTCTGAAAAAGAAAGCACAAAGTGCAGCAAATATAATGAATTACAGTAAGTTAATATTTATTTACATGGCATATTTTATAGGTGGCATTCGTTAAGAGCATAGTTAACTTTCCTCTGGCCAAAAGCCATTAGCGTGCCATCATCTTCTGTCTGCACACTGTGCGTGTGTGAGGGCATGATGGGTTAGTTCAGCTGCTGGGGTGACGGCCTGGGACGCTTCCCCGGTGAATCACACACTTGCATTGCTGTAGCAAATTCCAATAGGACTTGTCCATCAATTCACACGGACTCAACACCACCAGAATTAAATGCATCCACATCACTAACGTGGCCAGATAAAATAACTTCTAAAGAGGTAAATAACTTCAGAAGGTAAACTTTATGTTGATGGAACACCTATTATATTATTTGTGTTATTGTTTTCTTTTTAAATAAAGCCAGTCTTTCATTCCTTATGTATATAAATGCTCAGTGATTTTATAAAATTACGTATACAGGGAATACGGGCATCTGGAAAGAAACTGTCATTTTAAGATGACATAAGCTTTACAGAGCATTTTGAAAATGCTGCACAGCTGCGTTTATAATGCAGGGAGAATATGCCATTTCTACAAACAAATTACGAAAACTGAGCTTCATGCAGTTGGAGCTGACTTCTTATAGAATGACACAATAGAGGCTGAGTAAAGAAGGCATCCGTATCTACAGGAGCTGAAAACAAATTATCATCTGTAAATTAATTGAACTCTCGAGTGTCTGAAACATCAGACAGGCACAGCCTTACACCCTGTCTGGACTTGACAAAACAAGAGCTGTACCAAGCACGGTGACTGGCAATGTGTCATATCCTCATTTAGTGAGAAAGAACTGTGTACACACTTGCACTTATCTTCTATTACCAGAACAGAAATTATCTGTTTGGAATAGCTTATTTCATGCATGAGATATAAATAAGTAGCACATATGGCTGAACTACACACTAAGGTACGCACAACTCCCACGGCAGTGGGATTGGAAGGATATAACCGAGGAAAGGAGGAGGCCTGGAATAACCATCTTTCTCAAAACAAATGTATAATTAAAGGAAATACATCACGGCACACCAGCAGATCATACACCCACTTCTGAGGCTACCCCACACAAATACATAAAGAAACTATGACCACCATGAAAGTATGATCTCATTTTTAAATACACGTTTAAATCTTAAGCAAGAGAAAGAAAGCTTTAATTATTTCTTTCAGATGGTAAACTGCATCAGAGTGAATGCAGTAATTTACAATTCTGACTTGCAAATAATGGAATAATCAGTATGCACACTTCACTTATTTGCTGATGAAAGACGGGAAATGTCTTTGACTTAAATGTTCATGCTAAAAAAAAAAAGTTCTCAGGCTCCAACACATTTTTTTCTAGTGACAGAAACAAGACCTCCTTTTCTACCTCAATACTTGCACAATGAGCATTCTTAACGTCTTAAAACACATCCCATTACAGGAAGGTTAACTGTCCTTTTCTGATGTTATATGAAGTGAAGTCAACAAATGTTGCTGGGAACTAGAAGGATGCTGTGGAACAAGGCGGCACACAAAAGGTGCGCTGCATCTTCTCAGTTCCTCTGAAGCCGTTCAACCCCAAGTCTATCTTGCATAGACTCTTGCTCTCTGCATTTTCAGCAAGGAGGAGATTATAAGCAGCTCTTATTTTAGCTCAACGTATTTCTGCCAGACAATCCAGCAGAAAAGCTGTTAGACTCCACGTTGTCTGTCTTCCACAACTTCTCTCCTCCCAACAAGTTTAAGAGCGGTATATACCACCATTTTAAAATCAGGGAATGGTAAGAAGTTTCCAATATAACCCAATTAATATAGAGACCCAGAAATCAAAGTCTAACCTTTTCCACAGTTGTTATTTCACATGTTCTCAGGATGCCTTTACCTTGCAAACTACCTCTTCACAACCTTTGTTAGGCTGCTCTAATGAAGCACTCCCTTTAAGGTATGCATTGTGGAAGAAACAATGAGAAACTACTGTCAACTTGCCTTTCAAGGGAAAGTAAAGGTTCCTGAAGGAAAGTTAAAAAGAGGGCCCTGCTGATGCTAGATGTGCCCACTTGCAGTAACACATGGGGAAAAAGCTATGGTTCTCGTCACATAAAGGTAAAACTGAGCTATGTTAGAAGATCTTCTGCCATCGAATCAGAGGGAAGAACTGTTGGCGATGGCTAGCAATGGGTGTGGGGAAGCCCTCATTAAAGATTAAGAATCCCTGCAGATGCAGTTTTGGGGATGTTGTGGGTTGACATTTTGGGGAGCAAAACCAATGCACTATATAGACCAACATGTTTTCAAATCTTTTTCTCCTGATTCTTTGTAACCAGGAAAAGAAGTTAATGAAGCTAAAAATACTTCCCTGCCTTCAGGTTATCTTTCTAAACTGCACTATCTAGCTCAGTCAACTGTCCAAAACTTTTAACATGTTTACATTTTCATTTTCTCATTTATGGAGCAGGTGAACATTGAAACTACTGAAAAGGCAGGATGTTATGTGGTGTTATGTGGCACACACCTTTCCATAGTATCTAAGGCCCATATCCAGAAAATAAGGCAGCCTTTCCAGAAGAAGTGATTCAAGGTCATCATGCAAAACCATCAGTACTGAAAGACCGCTTTTCATTGATAGTGTGGTAATTAATTTAATTGATAATATGATAATCACAAAACCACTGCTATCATTCCAAGATCTTGCTACTCAACACAGAAGTTGCATGACAAACTCATGCTTACAGAAAGTTATATTGGTTGGAAGTTAACTTATTTTGAGATTATATGTAACACTGTTCTTAGGTGGTTTTCATTGATTTCAAGGCATCAAAAAAATGCCTCGTGAGGAATCTCAGTGCTACTGTTCACAATGTGCTTATATTCTGTATGTCTAAAATAATTTACCTCACTTTACACAGCAAATCAAGAAGAGAATGAAGTTGACTTCAGTAGCACGAGTTTCCTTCAAGAACTTCTCTATCATCTCTCCAATTTAATCAGTCACTACATAACATTTTACATTTTTTTTTTAAATTGCTTTTTAGCACTGGATTTTCCACTACATACAAGTAAAGAAATCAGTACATATTATTACTACATAAAATACTGAAATCTACAGTTCCAGGCTTTTTTTCCTTAATATTATCATTATCATGCAATATAATCATATTAGTATTTTCTTAATCTTAATTGTCTGCTATAACAATTAAGCAAAAATACAAAATGAGACCTATCCAAGGTTAAGCAACAGGTCAGTGGCAACTGGAAGAGGACACAGGTCCCTTGACTCACACAACAGCACCTGACACATTGGATCAACCATTTAGCACTTCAAAGTCAAAGAGAACATACAAATGTATATGCCTCTTTCTTTGCTATGTAGCAGCAGACATGAATGCTGAAATAAGAAAAAGGAATGAAAGTTGTTATTCTTAAGCTACTGAATCATTATCACTATTTGCAGTAGGAAACAGACTACAAAGTTATACCACCTTTATTTTAGTAAAAATACTAAACTTCTGACTTTGATTTAGCAGTGGAAAAACAATCAATCTATTAATGTTTTACAGTACTGAACAAAAGATGTACATTTATTACAGAAATCAATATGAAATTCAGGAATTCATCTATGTAGCTAATTTTTTTCTGTAATGCTTCAAAATTAACCACAGAGATGGTTCTTTTCCATACCAATGCTTGATGACAAATGCTAATCACTTTCAAATAACGTTTCAAGCCCTACCCTTGTTCTGACATGGACATGTGCCAACAAGTCAGGTTAGGTAAGTACCAAGGGAAAACAAATGTCAATGATGCAGACAGTTTTTAAAAGTTAACAGATGGGAAAAGAGAATCTCTGATCAGTTCACCCTGTTATCAAGATGTGCTAACTCTTCCACACCTATTAGACTTTTGCAGTAGTCCATTTTTCATAATATGATATGTCAACCTATTATACATAGATTTCTTTTTTCTCCCTTACAAGATGCATAATTAAATATTTATAATTTTTATTTTCTGTGCATATTTCTATCTCTTAATACTAAGACTGGTAATTTTAATTGTTTTTTTTTTTTAGAAGTGAAAAAAGTGCTTGCTGTGTTTATATGACGGTGAAATAATGCAAGCCAGTTTTCACTAATGAAAAGGAAGAGAGAGGAGGGTAGCACAGGTTTACTCCAAACCTGTATTCGGGTAGCCTTTGCTGGAGTGACACCTGGTGGGCTACACCTCCCTTTGGTCTCTCCCGAAGAGTAGGAGGGCAGAAATTTCAAGGTCCAAACATGCCAAGATGAAATTTTCTATTAATTAAAGCTTCCCTCCACTGGAAACATTGACCAAACTTTGGCAGGCTGGTACATATAACTTCAGGTCAGAAGGAGGACCTCCTGTGAGTGGCAAATGCTTCACGCCATAGCCTAGAAAAGAAGCTGGGACCCTACTTTGCTGGGGGGCATCTGTGTTGTGTATCTATGTTTTTCAAAATGGCTGACTTCCACACACTGTCAGAATGAAGAATTGCTTCTGAAAATGCCATTATATTCGGAGCAAGATGATCAGTAAGTAACTAACTATAGTAATTACTATTCCTCCTTGTGCCCTACTGCTATCAGATATAGCCAGGAATCTTAGAATCTAACTAAGCAGTATTGCATATCTGACTGGGAGATGCATTTGGCTGTTTGGAGGACAGCAATGACCTAAAACCACAGTGTTTTTAAGAAAAATATAAAGACAGATTATTCTTCTGGTACTATCCACAAGCAAGTTAAAAAAAAACAAACAAAACAAAAAAAAAACCACCAAAAAAACCCCACCACCCTCATCTATTTACACATGATAATCTAGAACTGGTGTAAATGGAAGAAGGTGGCTAGTTTATAGTCTTTAAAATAAAAATCTTCTTGCTAGTTAAATGACATATTTACTGTGTGGTGGCGATTTTTTAGTAAAACCTCATATTCTTCTCTTACACTGCTCAAAAGAAAACTATCAAAACTAAAGTAGTTCCAATTCATCAATATTAGTAAACGAAACCTTTTGAATCCAGACCCAACTTTTACATTTGCAGCTAGCAGTAACAAAAAACAGTAATTTCCTTGGTCTCAGACTCACCTCCTTTTAATATCTTGTACTAGTAATTAAAGGTTTTAAAAGCACACCATTCTGTTTCTCTTATTTAATAAAATCTGAAAGTTTGGCAAAAACAGCATTTCTCAGAAAAAAAAAAATCATATATTACACATATGAATATCACCACACTTCTGGGTATTTTGCTGACCATCACATAATCTTATCTCTGTAAGTGATGTATGATTCATGCATTTGGACAGGGAATGCGTGATTCAAAAGCAGGCCCTTTTCCTGGAAAATGTGTTAGAGTTAATCATTTCTGCAGAGATATCTTACTCTCCTAGGACGGCAGTCTCAGAGGAATGGACCTAGAACTTTGGCCTACACATGCAGCAGAACACTTTAATGCTTTTAGTGTATCAGTACAGTAACATTATACAACTTAAGCTGAAGCATTACTAAGAGTTCCCATCTATCTTATGAAGCAAGAAATAATTTTGTCACAAAATAGAAACAGAAAAAAATTGCATCAGTCATACTCAAGCCAGCAGTCTCTCAAGAAGTCATCTTTCTAGGTGGAGTCGTCTTCTGCAGCTGTACTATCCAGTGTTGTACCAGTTTGAGAGGAAAATTAATGATGCTTCAAAACAAAACAAACAAACAAAAAAAAATCCCAAAACCTTATTCTTAAAATGCACGTAGTGAGTATTTGCAGGGCATCAGGCATAAGTTAGGAACAGGTAACACATTTCAGTACGCTAAAAAAAAAAAACCCCAGAAGTCTAAATAACATTTTGTGACTGGAGTCTGAAGACAGCCTTTCATCAGTGTGAACGGGACTTCTGGAAACAGTGCCTCTTGTTAACTTCCTGACTTGCTCACCCGCAAAGTATCATGTATCCATTCACGTATCTATTACAGACTGGAGAGACACTCTGGGACATTAAACTGATTAAAGCATCCATCCAATTTTGAAGTTATTTAGATATATGAGTTAACACATAAAATGATAGAAAATATGCCCAACAATGGGGACATGCTCATTTGGTTTATATGGGATTTTGTTGAACTGGTGCACCCTCTTGTGGAAGTCTCTTAAATCAGTACAAGCCAGGTAGATTTAGTCAAGGCCAAGGCAACACTTACCATGCATCCTTAACTAATACAAGCAATACAAACTGATTCATGTAATACCATGTAATTTTTGAGATTTTTTGAAGGTTAATTCTACAACGCTGATGATTCTGGAACACATGGATCCTGCCACAAGGTAAGTAGTAATGTGTGGATGGCAGTGCTTTGTTTTTACTCCTGTAGGCTGACTCCTATTTAAACTAAACAGAATGGGAATGTTCCTTTATAATGCAGTGTTGGCCAACTAAAATTTAAACAGTTCTAAAATTAACAGCTAGTTCTATCTAACAGACAGGTAGTTTACTATCTACATGCAAATAATGTCCATTCTTCAACCAAAAATTCCAACAAATTATAAAGGGACACCTGGAAGGTAACAGTACAGTATTTTACATCTGAAAAAACAGCTAAGAGCTGCTCACTATCACAAACCTTCATTAGAGCTTCAGTTTCCCAGTAAAACACCAATTCTACAAAGACCTGCAACACCCTGAAACGTTGAAGGTATGAATGAAGATCTCCGTAGACATCCCTTGAAAAGGTCAAGTCTTACAATATAAAAGGGAGAGGTATTATAAATTTGACTGCCCTTTCTCCCAAGCTCTGCATGATTCAAACAGCAAGGAGGAAAATAGCAGCATTCACATCTTAAATTAAAAGTAAAATAAATGAATGGAAGAAATTAACACTAAATTCAACAAAACATTTTTCTTCTAAGATGCAGGAGATGAAGAACAAAAATCTGAACCTCAGGAAATATTGTTAATGTTCAAATCCTCAAACTTAATTGTGCCTCCTGAAAATGGCAATAATAATGGAAATTATTCACAAACATATCACGTGCACCCAATGGGCTAGGCATAGTTCCAGATCAGCTGTAGCAACACAGTAAAGTTTTAACCCTGATTAATGATACAAAACCATCTGGAAAAAAATGGGATGAGTCCTTCGTTTTGCCTAATACATATGTAAGCAACCAACTAGAAGAGATGCACACATTGCTTTAGAAATCCTGCATGTCTTCCTTCAGTACTGCATGGCATACGGTTTGTCTCAGTGTTGACTCCCAAAGCCTCCCTGCTGTGGATATTGTGAGCAGCTGGATGGATACAGTCTGCAGGCTGCAGAACACATAAATAAAACCACAGCATTAGATAATATCACGCAGAAAACAGCAAAATGATTGCTATATTCAGCAGGTGTTCTTGGTCTGAAATAGCCTTAAGTGACTATGAGTAGAAGAGATGCTCTGCTCTACGTTTTAGAATGAGAATATGCATTTGAAAGATTATTTCTTTACGGAAGAATTATTGTGTGGGAGTACACTACAAATGCTTTATTTCTAGAATTCAGCAATCTGTGTGTTGCTGGATTCAGCATTCCAGAAAGGTAAAGGATACTGCCTTGCTATATTAATTCTGTTCATGAAGATTTTTTTCCTTTACATTTGCTAAGGTTTTTTAAATTAGGAAAAAAACATAACTTGGAAGAATTTCCTCTAACATATAGGTCCAGGTTAAGTCTAGCCATGATTACCTAGCTAGAAAACACAAAGCTAATTCTGTTTTCTGTGGATGGATTGATCTCCAATCTATACCAAAATGGCATGAAATAAATGAACCTGAATCAATTCTATCCAGAGCTAGCTCAAATCTGCACCACTTTCAAGATCACCACAGGCATGTAGCTATGCTGCTGCTAAGAGCAGTTCCATACAGCTGTGCCACAGAAGTTTTGAACAGCTTTCCCATAATATGGGCTTTACATTAAGCTCAGTAGATCCAACCTGGAGAAGAACTAGACCACTGCAGACACCTGCGTGGCTGTCCGTAGTTAGCCTGGCTCCTGTCCTACTCATTAGGTCTAGCTCCACACCAGACTCCCTGGATCCAATGCTGCTGCTGCAGAGCACACCTGCACATACCTGGACCTTGCTTCCTTGTGACAGATACCCTGTGAGAGCTTTCTGTCCCAGCTAGGAAATGATGCCCTTCTCAGTGCTAGCACTGCTACACCCRGCCTGACTCTTACAGAATCCTCAGTATTAGTATTAATTGGATTTCTTCTTATCTCCAGACTTTTTATTAAGTATACCTGAGCTCAACCACTACCTGAAGTTTGAAAGCTGGCTGGATACAATTCCTATGTATTTCATCCTGTACAGACCATTACAGTGAAATGGGTATTACCATGAGGAGCTCAAATGTTTGCGACATCCAAGGCTAGTCTGTTACATAAGATTACAAATAACCATTCAAAAGATGGAGTAGTCAGAAATACCCCCTTTTATTCACTCATCCAAACATTCTTCACATGATACTTCAGTTTCTAGTTCATCCTTCTTACTTTAGATATTAGCATTTTAGGAGCCATCAGCACATGGATGGCCAACTCTCCTGACTACACATTACACGCTAAAATTTTCCTATGGCTAAGATTCAGAAGATGTTTACTGAACTCAAGGCTGCAGGAATGGGAAACCCCAGAGATAACTCACAGGTGGAAAGTGACACCAACCACCATGAGATCCTCCTACACTGCTAAAGGATGGAGCAACAGTGGGTGGGAGGGTGCCAGGATGACACATTTCAGACTCAGAAACCCCATCTCACTGACTTCCTCCCACTAACAGGGATTCAGACTGCTGAATTGGACTGGCATAATCCCACTGCAGATCACCTGATATATCCCTAGTGTGGGGACTACATGTGAACTGCTTATAACCTGTGTGCTGTTAAAGAGACACAAGCTGACTATCCCACATTAAAATGATTGTTTCTGATTGCCTGGCATCCTTTCTGCCTAAATATATAATCACAGGCAGCAACAAACCTGGGCCCTACACCAGTGCTTCACTGCCTCAAGTCACCCCCTTAGCTCATTTTGCTATCCTACTGCCTACCAATTGTCTGCCACTCACACAACGCACAATCTGGTAGGCCTGCTTACATTAAAGGCTCATTCATTCAACTTCCTCAGTCTCTCCCAGTGCAGCCCTTGTGCTGAAGCATTAATGACACAGCTTCCAGGCTCCCTTTCACCCTGTATTTCTCCACCACATCATAAAAGGCCAGTGTGACCTGTAAGAAAGCTTACAGTACCTCCGTGATAGGTGGCATACCCATCAAGAGTCCTCCTGAGTAGGTGAAAGTTATAGTTCCTCAGTGGCCTCCACACAACAAATGGCTTGACTGCCATCCTCGGATCACATCTGGTTGGAAAGCATACATGTGCAGCATCAGTCTGCACAAACCCCAAAGGACCCAAAACAGGGGATTTTGTGCTTGACCAGAATAAAAAGTGAAAGATATGCAAAAGGATGAAAAAAAACACCATAATTTTGCATTTCCTGCTTTCAGAAGCTTTTATTTGGATTATCTGTGGGATACGCCTCTCAAAGCAACATGGGAACCAGACCTTGATGTTTGAGAAACAGATGCCCCAAATATTGACTATTAGGCTCATTCTTACCTGTAGAGTTTAGTTATTTTCCAAATACTGCATTTGATACTGCTTTTAAAAAGTGTGGTCAGTTCCATACTCTATCTGGGATAAATGCTGAGCAAACCAGCCCTCTGAGAATCTATTTACAGACATTATTTCATTCATTTGGTCTACACGCAGAAGAACCTATCAACCAAAACTTTAAAAATGCTAAAGGAGGAAACTGGAGCAGATGAGACCATTTCAAGACACCAAAAATGGGTCACATATGCTACACCGAGCTTCCTTCAGATACAGCAAGCGTCACAGAAATCCAGCAAGTTCCAGCTTCTAGAAATGAAAGGCAAGCATAGCAATCCATTATTTCAATGCAATGTCCTCAGAAGGTAAAAGAGAACAGCTCATGAAGCGACAGCACTGGATAATGTACTCTACTTTGTTCACCTCAATGATTATTGCAACTATCTTCCCTTTCCCTAACACAGAGAAGGATAACTCAGACATTCTCCTCCCCTTACAGAGTCACAGATTCCTCCCAAATGCACATCCAGATAAGAAAGCGATCCTCGCAAAACTGTGTCTGGAAACAACACTCGTTCAAGACAGTGCCATTCCTTACCAACCCCCAGACTGCCCTTCCAGCTGTGCTCTTTTGGGGGCTACATTCTAAACCACATCGAGGAACTGATTTGGCTGAAAAATAATACAGCCAGATTATGTCTCCAATTTTAAACCTCAGACACCACAGAATGCTTCAAAAAAGCACAGCACACAGAAGAATTTGAAAGCTTCTCATCCACCTAGTTCACACAAAGATAGCAGAAGCCACTCAGTTTATGAGTGTCATGCATGTTTATTCAAAGAAGGCTTTTCTTTCATATTTCAACAATGCCCTAGCAGCTGATCCAAAACTCAGAACACTAATCCCTTACTGCATGATACATTTCAATACATCCAAGTAAACATGGGGATTTCAGAATATTAGAAGAGTTCAATTTTGAACAAAGAGGGGTTTTTCAATCTTAACTATAGTGAAGCTTTTGCTCTGCTCTAATTTAATTCTTGGACATAGTTTAGTCCACTGACTCAGGAACGAATGCCATTGAGAAAGTTAGTTTGAATTTAGATTTAGATGTGAATGTGAAAACCTAGCAGTTTTCAAGACTATGGAATTTATTTCCCAACTAACAAGTATTGGGGAGGAGGGGGGGATGTAAGAGGAAACATAGAAAGAAATCTGTCCAGATTTCTTCTAGCCAGAATGAGGAGAATACACAATTTCCCCCGAGAATTGCAATAGACAGCTGCAAGATTAAGTCTCAGTCACAAACTTTTTAGGCTGTATCTACACTACTAGGAAATGTTCCCAATTTCAGTGAATTACTTAAGTTAAAACAACAGAGTAGACCGAGGTCTTCCACATATGTGAAGTGAAATGGTTCAGCTAGAACTGAAGTGAAATGGTTCAGCTAGAACAATTAAATAAGGGCAAAAGGAAGTCATCACCCCCAGAGGACTTGGCAGTGAAATGGTTAGCAAAAGCAAATAATAGATATTGTTTCTGTGCTTAATAAAAACACTTTTAGAGAAGCAAATGAAAACAGAATGGTTGGTAAGTAGACAGCAAAATTAATGGCTGCAAGGTCAGCCAAGTTTATGCTTCAGCTTTGGATGTAGGTTCACAATGTAGTTGCATATGGAAAATAAAAAAGTATTTTCATACAAGGGGGATCATTCCTCTGGCTGTGGTATGATTTAAACTAAAATCCATATAGTACTAGCATATAGATAATGAACTGAAAAAGATGCAAGAGACTGCACAGATGCCTCAACTCCACAGTAAAACATCAAATCCAGGGTAAACACTGACACAAGGCCGAAGGCACAATATCCTTTTTAGACTAACTTAAAAAGAGGAAAACATACGCACCCCCAAGTATAACAGAATATACACCACTGGTACTATTGGAAAAAACATGTGCAAGCATCTGGAGACAACATCAAAGAAATGAGACTCTCCTTTTCTGAAAGACAGCTGGACTCATTGCTGTCTTACATTCTGTAACTGGCTGAAATAAACAATTTTAAAACACCAGGTCTCTCAAACATACCTCTGAAGATTTACTCTGACAAACTAATGTTATAAAAGCAAAGAACAGAGAGGGTGTATCAAAGTCCATGTTGAGAACCTTTGTTTTGTTATAGAGATATTAAGGGTGTGCACTGTAATTCCACACAGCACACAATGTTCTACATTACTTTTACGAACATGAATTGTACAACAACACAGAGATCAGCTATAATCACCACTGGGGTGACATGTATTTTAATCACAAATATTATTTTCTGTGGGACTCAGAGAGGATTCTTGCCAGTCGGTATTTCTTTTTGATACAACTGTTACTGTTGGAATGCGACAGCGATCACTATCCTGAAAAAGACACATTTCTGTCTGAAGGTTTTTAAGAATTCTTCTGTTAAACAAGATGTCAGCTACCACAGTAACAACAGAGCAATTCACTTAGCTATAAGAAATACTGGAATGTCCTAATATTAACACTAGATGACAGCAAAAATGGTCCTATTTGGTCTGTTCACACACAATGCATTAATCTCAAGGGAGTTTTTTCCACAGGTTTTGCAAGCTAAAAACCAGTTACCAAGGGCCTTTGAACTAGATTAGAAGGACTGTATAAGCCATCAAGCTGTAAGAGCTTGTAACCTTTTCAGCACAGCTATGCCAAGAAAGAACCATAGCTCAAAGCAATACAGTTTTCAATACTGTTGAGAACTCTTACCCACAGAAACAATCTCTGTGTGTTCCCAAGGGGATAGGTAGGCATAGCTGGGCAAGTGTAATCAGAATCTGACAGAAAGGTCACTGTGCAAAACATGAAGAAACACAGCAAATGTAGTTTGAAAGAACTGCTACACAAGATTCTGTAATATACTAATTCGATGGAATGCATAAATAAAAAGAAGGAGAGAGAGAAATAAACAAATGTTCAGAAAGTTACTAACCAGTGACCAATAATAACCAAGATGTTCAAGACTGTTGGCTATATAAGTACAGCTACATAATCTCTGGCATCCACCTTAGGAATGCCCAGCTCCTCCCTTCCTCCCACACAGTCCAGACATCAGTTACACCCTAGGTATTCCTGTGCTGACCTGTTGGAGACACGCGGGAGAAAAGGAACCATTACCAGGCCAGAACCGGGCCAGATCAGGCCCTATCACTGTACTGCTGTTTGCTACTGGAGCTACAAGAACTCATAGCTCTTCAGTCCCAGGGCACCTATTCCTGGCTGAAAGAGCCACCGCAACAGCTTTCTGGTTCTGTTCTTGACCCACCTGAGGTTGCTCCCTGTCTGTGCCATCTTACAGGAATTTCCCCTTCTGCACATTAGGGATTCTTTTAGGATTTCAACACCTAAAGGAAGAGATGGCACAAATTAACCAGCTGAAAAAAAACCTAGTAATAAGTTATGGACTCATTAGGGTTTTTTGGTAAGATAAGTCATATTAATGAAAGCCATTCTTAGACCTTGGGACACTAAGATTCATATTAGCACAGAAGATGACATAAAACTTCGCTAAAGAGCAGACTTATTTACTGTTAATCACCTGCCTTGGAGATTCTACCTTCCAATCCGACACAAGTGTGTTTTGGAGCCTATACTTCACACAGGTAAGTGACAACAATAAACTAGACAAAACAAATCCTGCTGGGAAATACCACTGCCCTCATTTAAAATTTTCAGCTGGGTCCAGCTTAGAGATTTAGAGAAAAAGCGAGAGCAGTAAAGATAATCCGTGTATTTCCAGAATATTTATCACTGCTTCTGTGTTTTAGAAAGAAATTTGGTAAGAAACATACTTTGTAAGTTACAAAGATAACAGCATTAGTATTTCTATTATCAGGAGAACTTTTGCTTTTGCGTCATGGAGCCTTTGCTCCTCTGATTTTGATGCCTTATGTTCCCAACGGCYTCTGAATGAGGATTCAGACAAGATGCAGTCAGCACAATGCAGATTTAGGCAATTAAACAAAAACTTGAATTGTTTTGACAGAAATCGATGGCCCAATTTACTTTTGGGGAAGCAACTATGACATACTTAAAGTGACTATAAAGCTTCAGTGACAGTTTTGTTGTATGCAGTGTTCTGCTTAAAGCTACAGTTTGCCAGTGACAGGATTTTTAAAAAAGCAAAGCGCTCATTTGTTTTTTCAAGAAAATCTTTCATCATTTCACTGCCTAAAACCATGTCATACTTCATCTTAACAGAGAAACAGATGGTCACCAGGCAGATTTTGTTCCAAAAATGACAGCATCCTTCCCATGTAAACACAAACCAAGAACAAAATGTTAGACTTAATTACATTCCACCACAACAGAAAACAAATTTACCCAGATGAGCAGAAGGAAGAAGTCTGTGCAAGAACAGAGTCAATGATTACATTTGAATCTTAAAACAATCTTAAACATAATCTTTCCCATGGTTTCCAACTACTTTATACAAGTCTAACAATGTTCTTTAATAAGAAAATTCTTATGATTGGTAACATTGATCAAATAGTGATGTTACCTACTATGCATTTAGTTTTAACGTGTTATACAAAGAAACCAAGACTGCTCTCCATTCCTGCTGGAGTACCAGATTTCAGAATGCCATCTACTGGGCAAACAGCATTTCCTGCCAGTGGAAGCCAGAAACGGCTGAAGCCATTTCAGAACAGGTTAATATAGCCCAGAGATGCAGGGCATAAGGAACAGAGACATTACAAGGAAGAGGTATCCACATGTTTCACGTAACAGATACTCAAAAAGAAATGAATCAGTGAAAGTCAGGCACGTTTGCAAGTCCAGTGAAATACACACATGCATCTTTAGGTGCTTAAAGACCTTGAAGTAACCATCCACTAAAACATTGCTGATGACTTCAATGATTTCTGCAGAGAAAATGATATTTCATTAAGAAAGTCAGAATTCCTTATTAAAAAAAAAAAAAAAAAAGATAATTTTTCCATTTTAAGACAGCCACAGAAATATTTAGAAATGGAGAATATACAGCTCAATAATATTATAATCCAATTAGGTGTGGGAGCCATCATCAACCGCTCAACAGCATTAAAAGCATCTATGAAGGACAATGCCTAAGTTAATATCTAGGCAGAGGAAAGCCAGTTAACTGCAGCTATAGGGAGACACGCACCACCTGCTGATTACGAATCCCATAGGACACGTTTCCCAGCAATGGCATGGTACGTGACCTGTGGCATTCCTCCTGACCACAGGCGGGTACCACTGCCTGCGCTGGTGAGGAGCAGGGGGCAGATGAGGGGGGAAGGCTGGCTCCCCGGCCATGGCCGGTGAGGAGCTGCAGGCCCGCCTTCTGTGTACAGGCACGGCTGCTGCCGCTGCCATCAGTACTCACGGGTGTTTCTGCTGGTACTCAGAGCTCCTGCGCTTCATCTGATGGGCTGATGTGTCGGCTAACCCAGCTTGGGAATCCCTGCTGTAGACTTATTTCCAAGCCAAGAAGGAAGGCCTCGCTCGCAGAAGCGTAACTCCCATAGTTGCCTGTAGATAATACGACATTAGTGATATCATTCTGCTAGCATGCTATGTTCAATACACTTTGAAAATCCACTCTGTTTGGTCTTTGAAATTTATTACAACATCAAACAACAGAGTCCTACTGAACTTAAATGTTTTATAAGTCTCTATCATAATGAGTTATGATTTTTGAACTTCATTGCCAGCTAGCATTTCCTTATTGCCTGCAACTCCTATCTTTTCTTGCAAGCAAAGAATATTAGTAACTGGGGCAAAATAAGTGGGAAGAATGAATGTGATTAAATTTTAAAGAGATACACGCTTTGTTAAGTAAAGTTTCCTCAAAAAAGTTACAAATATTAAGGAAAAAGCACTGTGCCAAGAGACAAGGAGTGCTACAGTCACCCCAGGCCATGGGGGCAACGTCCCTAAAGCTGCATCACATCGGCAAGCCCTCCATACTTTCAAGCAAGACACTACCGTTAATCCCCAAAATTTCTGCGGGCTCCCACATGCTATTATCACAAACTGCATATGGACTGTTAAAAAAAGCTGTGCAGACCACTTTCTATAGCTTCCCAAGCTGGTGTGKGGGGGGGAAGAGATTAGGGAACACTTCTGAAAGTTAAAACAATAGAGAAATGCTTTAAAAAACTATAACCAGACTTGAATGTTTTGAAAAAGAACAACATAAACACATGCCAGCAATTGTACCAATTCTATGGGAGCTGGAGTTTGGTTTTTTCCCAGGTAAGAGAAACACAAGGGGAAATACACCGATTCCCGGTGGTGCCTCGCTCCTTCCCCAAGTCCAACCGTTACAGCTTCAGCCGCCACGGCAGCCCCGGAGGGAGCGCGTCCTCCGGCGTCCCCGAGGAGTACTCACTTGCCTCAGCCACCGGGACCCGCGCTCCCGCAGGCCGGCGGCCTCCCGTGCGCTGGGCCGCGGCGCCGGCCGGCCTCCCGGGGCAGCCCCGCCGCGGGGGGGCGGGCGGGCTCCGCATCGGGGCAGGCGAGGGACCGGTGGGGCCGGGACCCGCCGCGGAAGCGCAGCGCCTGCAGCGGGCAGGGGAGTAACGGCCATAACGGTCGTAACGGCCGCAACGGCCTCGCGCCCAAGAGGGGCGGTGCCTTCCCGCCGCTCACGTCCCTGCCACCGCCCCCCGGAAGTGCCGTGGGACGGGCCCGCCCCCGCCCCGCTGGCGGTCTGACCCGGAAGCAGTCGTGGTGCGCTGACTGTGCCCGGGCCCGCGTCCCGCCATGGCTCCCAAGGGCGGCCCCGGCGGGCGGCAGCAGTCGGAGGAGGACCTGCTCCTGCAGGACTTCAGCCGCAACCTCTCCGCCAAGTCCTCCGCGCTCTTCTTCGGCAACGCCTTCATCGTCTCCGCCATCCCCATCTGTGAGCGGTGGGGAGGCCCCGGGGGGGCCGTGAGGGGAGGGGAGCGGCAGGCCCTGAGGGGGAGCGGCAGGCCCTGAGGGGGAGCGGCAGGCCCTGAGGGGGAGCAGGGGCTCCCCGCAGCCTGCCTCGGGCTCCTGGCCCGCCGCCGGGTGCGGGTGGGGGTCCCCGGGCTGCTGGGGCTCGCCTTGCCCCCGGGCCTGGCCGGCTTTGAGCCGACCCCAGGCGGGATTATCTTGGCTGTCTCCATGCCGTGTTAGATCCAGCTTCGAAGCCGGTCCCGCTTGGAACAGCGGGCAGGGCGGTTGTTCTGTGGTTTGTAAAGATGGACGAGCTGCTGATGGAACACTGACGTGTCAGCATCAGCGCTGCGTGATGCTGGCAGGCTGTCTGCGCCGGGCGGCTTCTCAGCCGAGTTTGACGTGGTCTTAGCAGGCCCCTTTCAGCCAAAAGCAAAGCAGATTTCTCTGTTCGAAAGTATTTTTTAATGCAGTTTGGAGACCCCCAAGTGATTTTGCAGGAACTGGCTTTGGTCTGGCAGAGCCAGTGCTGAATTACAGAGCTAGTAAGCTGCGTAGGACTCCTGTGGGGACATTTTTCTTGGAGAGAGAAACTACTCAAAATGTCTTTTTTTTTTTTTTTTTTTTCTTTTAAGGGCTTTACTGGAGGATATGGCATATGGATCTTGTTCAGTCTGCAGTCCTGTATAGTGTAATGACCCTCATCAGTACCTATCTAGTAGCTTTTGCGTATAAGAACGTCAAGTTTGTTCTCAAACACAAGTAAGTTCGGTGGCTATTTGAAGTAGAATTTATTATTAAATAATTTAACAAAACCGGCATTTACAACATTTTTTTTTATGAATAAGAATGTCTGAAATGTTACTCCAAAAACTATTTTACATAGAAGTATCTCCTAATTGGTTTCTGTCATCTCTTTTGTAATTATGGAATAGACTAGCCTTGTCAGCTAAGTGTACAAYGAAAGAGCAAAACTACCTTCATTCTCAGTGGGTATTGCCACATGCTATATTTGACTAATACTTTTAGTAATTTGATTATTACTTGTTGTCCCTTCAACTTGGCAAAACCATTCAGTGTCTTGGCAAAGTATTATTCTTCACTGTAAATACAACTTCCTATAACCCCAGGGGTTTTTATTTTCCTTTTTCAACTTAAATGGTGTTTCTTGCAGAGTAGCACAGAAAAGAGAAGATGCTGTTTCCAAAGAAGTTACTCGCAAGCTGTCTGAGGCAGACAATAGGAAGATGTCTCGTAAGGAGAAGGATGAAAGGTAATCCTCTTGGTTCTCTTCTTTCATTGTAATACTGCCTGGTATCTTTAAGGCTCTAGGTAGGATATTAGGGACTGTTGCTTGACCATTGTTTTTTTCTGTATTCTGGTAAGTAGAAGCTGTACTGTCAGCTCTTTGTTCATCTATAAAGCCTTTTTGAGGCAAGTTATCAATGAAAGGTCTCAAACATGGAAACCTTTATCAGTGAAGTCCTATAAGGCAACCTCTCCGTCCTTGAGCTGCAAAGCAAAACAACTTATTGTACAGGCCTTCTAATAACTCTCTGAGGAGTAAGCATTACAGCTGTCTTCAGAAATAAAAAAAGCTCCTTTTCTTAAGGACAGGCTAGTGCAATGTATTTTGCACAGTGACATGGAAGTTCCTTCAGAATAGCATTTCCATATACTGCTGGACTGCACTGCTCATCACTGGTTGTACTTGTTACTCCTCATGGTTATCACAGGCATGTCTTATATGCAGATTTCCAGTTAAACAGCTCATACTAATATCCAGGCTATGCCTGACAAGTGTATCAGGAAGCACTTGGTATTGGAGTAGATGCCCTTTATGTACAAGACACAAGGACATGAACTGTCAGCTCTTTGGAGCAAAAAGCCGTGTCTTCTCTTCTAATTGCCAGGCACGCTGGTAGCATCTAACAGATACAAACTCACAAAAAGTGTTATTTATAAAGGGCTCGGTTTGATGTGCCTGGTAGGAAAACAAGCATAAGTCACTGAAGCGTACAAGTGCATCATATATGCAGGGTTTTGTCTTTAATGAGTTGACTGGTAGTTCTTGCTGCGCTCTGTCTTTTAGAAGCTGGCTATAACAAGAGCAGCAGTATGTGGTTTACTACACCTCTGGGCGTCAATCGCTTCATAATGGTGGGTGTGCCAGGATATGCATTGATTTAAATATGCCTGCAACAATGTCTCTTCTTGTTCCTAGGATTCTGTGGAAGAAAAATGAAGTTGCAGATTATGAAGCAACAACTTTTTCCATCTTCTACAATAATACTCTCTTTCTGGTCTTGGTCATCATTGCTTCATTTTTTGTGCTGAAGAACTTCAACCCCACTGTGTATCCTTTATTACCATGCTTGAAACAACCAGAGTCCTACTCCTATTTGTTGTCATTAGTAGCTATATTTGTCATGTGGGTTGTGAGATGCCTCCTTTGATACGTGCAGTTCATTGTAGTACCTCAACCTAGAAACACTGCAACATAAAAATAGAGATTACAAAAAAAAAAAATCTCCCAATCGCCTAAAAGTTTAACATCTGACATGGGATGTTTTAAGGATATCACTTGGGCAACATGCAGAAATTCTGATGGCTTTGCCATTTCAGTTGTAGTTGTGGAATGAGGAGGCAGCTCATGTTCTTACAGAAACACTGCGTGAGTGTTAGTTGCCAGGTGCTCTTACCTTACAGGATTGTTTAGTTTCAGTAACTTCACAAGTAAAATTTTTTGTTACCTAAGTAAATAAGTACTGCCAATCAGGGCCACATATGTTAATTAAAGATCTGCAGTATTTAACCGTATTTATAACTACTTTTAAGAGAACAGGTTAAAATTTGTGGGTGTCTTAATTTTGAATTTAAGTACATTTCAGCATCCTGCTAACAGCCTTGATTGTAAGCTGTATTTCAGGTTACGATGTTGCACTTTTAAAACTCCTACAGAGAAAGACCGTTTCAATTCCTTGTTTTTCATAAAACTTCTACTAAATGTTCTGTACAAAAGAAGTGGTATCTTTACAAGTATATGTCCTTAACCTTTTCCCTACAGAAACTATATTCTTTCTATAAGTGCTTCATCTGGACTGATTGCTCTGCTATCTACAGGATCCAAATAGACCAAAAAACCCCACAGCAATTTATTTCTGTGAGAGGGTTCAACTGCCATACACAACTTTAAGGGTGGARTAGGAATACATTTTTTTATAGTGTGACTGCTTGAGGGTATGGGGGGGAGGGTTTGAATCCAAAATGATTGAATTATATTTACTTTTGGTATCTTTACATGGTATTATTCAATAACTGAATTAATTTTTTTACTTAGCAATGAAAGGAAAATAGTGTGTGAGCAGTTACCAAATGTAACCTTTCTGAAGCACTGCATAGGTGTGATGGTACTACAGACTATTAGACGAGTGCACCGTAAGGGACTGCTACACAGCAGCACAAATGGTTGTACTTAAAACCTGTAACAGGATTCCCCTGTAAGTTTGGTGACTGGTGTAAGAGCCAAACTCGCTGATCATAAAAAGTGACAATCCACCATTTATCATTGTGACTCGAAAAGTTTTAATAAAAAGGAGGCTTTTTTGTCATTTAATTCCTTGTATTTCCATTCTTAATTTTAAAAAAATGGGTATTTTCGTGGGCAAGCAGTGTGTGTAGGTTTGTCAACTCTTTCTGCTTCCAGAAGAGAGGAGTCTTCTACAAGTCAGCGAATGTATTGTTTTCATTGGAAATACTCCTCATTTTTAAGTAACTTGGAGTCAGGACAAAACCTAAACAGTATCTCCTAGAAAAGTACTTTTGAAGTGGTTTGAATGTACTTTTTTCTCATTCATGTCTAAAGTCGTAAATACAAAAAAAACCCAAAACCTGCCAGTTTTCCTGGCACAGCTTAACAAAAATGTTTTAGCTGGCTTTTCATAATGGGTTTATCAGACAATCCTTTTGCTTTTTTCATGCTATCAGTGAAGCAGCTGTTACGTTAAATGCTAAACTCTACTATCTACTACTATTAATGGAATTGTATTGTAGAAGTTACAAATTTTGCCGTTACAGACTTGGAATCCTAGACAGGGCAGAAAGAGAAAGCTTATAATAAGATTTAATATAACAACTACTTTGGTAATCTTTACTTCAATAAGATTTGTATTTATGTAAAATACAGTAAAATGAAGATTCTGAAGTGCAGAAGGCAGTGTATCTGGTTTGCCTTAGAGTATGCTGAGTTTGTAATGTCTCTATTTCTGACAAATGTAACCAGGATTGCATTTGTCTCGCAAAACTATTAGCTAATTACCCAGTGCCTGCTGACTATTACAGTACTTCTCTCTTCAGCATCCTTTGGGATTGGGATGAGGATCTTCAGTCTCAACTCTCCACTGCATAATTTASTTTGACTTTGCTTCCCAGTAAAGGTAATACTATTCACGTGCTTACATCATGAAAATTCCACTGGTTTTGGTGCACTTTAGAGCTGCCATTGAAATTGCTTTTCTGGTCAGTCATTTAACACTCTTCAAATTAACTTGATTGTTTTCCCTCAAATTAYGTGGATTTTTCTTTATCGCTGCTGCCTGCTTATTCGCTACTGAAAGGAGCCTTTCCATATTATTGCTTGCATAATTTTACTTTCCTTGGCCTGACACTTATTATAAAGGATATAATTTGTATGTATTTTAGTCTAAGTATTTAGCACACGTAAAACAAATTTCTAACAAACTTCTATAAATGGTCAGAATCAAACATGAGGCCAAGTTGACCACTCTGTAAGCAACAGGACTTGAACATTGCTGTTTTGCTGGTCACTGGTGATTTGCTCAGCTCCTGCCAGAAGTACACAGTACTTAAATTCAGGCACGTGAACAGAGAACGTTAATATACTCATTTTACTTGTCAGCGTTGGTAGGGATAAGACTGACCTACCGGGCATTTTAGAAAGTGGCAGGCATATTTTCCAGAAGTCTGCCATCTAGAAAAAAGTGATTTGAAGCAGCGCTTCCTTCTGCTATTACTGTCAGTTTGCTGAGTCTTTTATTAACAGCTTTTCATCTTACCTTAGTTTTTTGGTATTGACAGTTGCTGAGGCCTGGAGCATAGTGTGTATCAGAGTTTTTCTGGAGAGAGAACTTTGCAGCACTGATAGCCTGAAACAAAAGCGGGTGGGTGGGCTGGTGGGTTGGGTTGTTTTCTACAGAAAGCCTAGTCTTTTCTGTGGACCTCTTCACAGAAGAGCACTGGGGTTTTGTTGCTGTTGTTGTTTTGGATTTTTGTTTGCTTTTGAGGTTGGCTGGTTGTTTCTTCCTTGCAATCCCCACTACAAGCTGCACCCAGTTTCTGCAGTATAATGCTGAATGTTAAATTGTACCTCCAGAGGTAAGAAAAGGAACTAGTCTGCTACTGGGAAAATAATTATACTGTTAAAATAATAAAGCTGTTAACTGTATAATGGTCAAAGCCTTTGTGCTGCCTGTGAAGCAGATTTTAAAATACTTAAATAGTTAATTTTCACAGCTAATACTGCAAAGTTAGGGGTTGTGGCCCAGAGCAGTGAAAGTAATACCAGAGAGGTGAGAAGTGCTTCGGTGGCAGTCTCCATCTCAGCTAGCTGTGACTGACCAGCCCAGAGTCATTTTGGAGAGGCTGAGGAGGTGACTGAACTGCAGCGGGATTTCAGTGAGCTGTCAGGAGGATGTTCACGTTGTTTTTATTTCAGGCCAAAATATAGGCCAATATATAGGACTGATGTCTGCCTTAGGAGACTAACTTCTAGAAGTACCTTCTCYGAGATGCGCAGCCAGACCAGACCTTTGCTCCCCGGCTGTACCCGCTCCTCTGGCCCAAAGTCCTTGTCCCTTGCCTGCCCTGGGTGCAGCTGAAGATTAGTGTTTCCCTGTGGAACGATACATACCGATTTTCAACGTAAACCATTGCTGTTTCAAAATCAGTCTCACTATTAGTAACAGGTCTCTACGTATAAAATTAGATGCACAAAATGCTTTTATTGTGTCCAAGCAGAAGTCAAGGTCAGACTGCATTTCTGAATATACAGCAGCTAAGTTCATTTACACATACCATAACTCATTGGATTAAATACAGGAGAAGACAATTCAAGTATTGGTATCTGTTCACGTGGCCCACTGAACGCTGCACACGCTCTGCAGATATCCTGGAGTTAAGGGGACTAGAATACAAGGGTCCTACAGATACTGTACATAGCTGTACCCCCTCGGAAGTATGCGCCCAAAGTATGCGATTCCATACGAGTGAGAAATATTTACTGAAATCATAGGTGCATTTTACAAAGCAAACTCATGGTAACATATGATGCGGTTCTTGAGATGGGCAAATWAATATATAAGTGCTTATTATCAACTCCTGTAGAGGGATGAAATGCTCACAGGAAAACCTACCTCTTTAAACTGTGTCTTAAAAATACTATGCATTTACTTATGCCCGATTCCAGAACAAGTTAAAGCAAATGTGACCTTGCACCAAAGTATGTACCTGATTTTTTTCTGGTATTTTTCAGCAGCTATGTATTATATATAGGTATCTATATCCTTAAAAGCTCATGAATATTGAAATTTGCAATAGCTATGTCTACAAGCAGGCAGAAGTAGAGGCAGGTTTCTATAGATGCAAAACCCAATATTTTGTCATGGATTTCTTGGTTTAAGGTTTATGTAGAATGAGAATTTTGCAAACAGCCGTTGTTTTCATTAACCTGACATGCGTGTTTGGGTTTTCTAACTGTGCTCTTCTGGCTTGTACTCAGAAATACTTCCCAGGAGCACTCCACGGCTGAAATAATTGTATAGTTAGGAGTTGAGCTATCTAATTTCTAACTAATTCTCTGTCTTACATCCTTTATTCAGCTACAAATGAAATCTAAAGCATATATTCAGCATAAAAAAGAAAATGGAAAATTTGAGCTTGCCCCTTCTATCTGTTAACCTGAAGAAACTTTATAGTTGAGATTTCCCAAATGTGGATTTATTAAAACCTTAAGTTGTATCTGGCTTTTCTTCATTGAAAAAATAGATCTGTACATCCTTCTTTAATTACCAAGTACCTGAAGGTTATAAATTATTTTTTGCTTTACAAGTGTTTTTCACAGCACAAGCATGAGGTGCTAAGAGTAAAGTAAAAATTAATGAATTCAGTCGAAGGTAAGAAAATACAAGATTATTCTTGGTTAGAAGAGAGATCAACTGTGCTTTTAAATTTCACTGCAGATTAGTAGCAACAGCACACATCTCGAAGGGTCCAGTGACAGTAGACACCGAGCAGCAAGCTGCTGAATGATTCTCATGACCAGATATTAACTCGGGGCTGTACTTCTGTACAGAGCACTTTTTAAACCATGCAGTCCAGGTAATTCATGCATTGCATTATGATCTGTAGTCCTTCTTGCTGTAGGGCTTATTTCCCAGGATATTATCTATTTCGTTTACAATATGGGATGTCATCTTTGGAAGGACCTAGGGGTAGAAGAAAACTGATGTTTAATCAAGCTTCCATTAGAGGTTTCTCCAAATTTAAATCTAGATTTTTATCAAATAATGTTTCCTCTGGTTTTTTTGTGTGACAGATATTTAAACATTTATCTAATATCTTTCTCCCTTAAAGGAAAAACTACTGTAGTATCTTTACTCTGTGAGAGAATCACAGAAGTGCTCCTAAACTTTATATGCACAATATTACTCGGCTGCAGTGGAAAGCGAGCTGGTGGCAAGAACATCAGAGGAAGCTTTTATTGTGAAGAGCAACAGAGAATAATTAAGGTGGGTGCAAGTGACATGTGCCCTGTGGAAGACTTAACGCAGAATATATCACAACATGCCCTGGAATCCAGTCGCTTGCTTTTTCAGATACATTAAACCTGCTGATGCCACCCTCTTGTTGCTGGATACAGCTATAACTACCACAAATGGTGGTAAGCCATGGTGACGCACCATAGGTTTGCCTAATTAACGTGCGTAACTAGAACTGGAAGATGCCTGAAACAAAATACAAAGTATTAAAACTATATTAAGAGAAGGAGGGCGCTAGTCTCAAGGTATGCTGGTGTTACCCCCAAAGGGAGCTGGCCAGTAGCTAACCCGCCACTGCTATTGAGGTGCCACCACCACCTGCACTTGCCTGTATGGCTCCGAGGTTCTCTATCAGCTGCTCTGGGTTGGAAGATCCTAGAAGAACGGAGCTCACCCCCTCGTTTCTCAGGCACCATGCTAGGAATAAAGTCACAAGACGGTCAGACATGGGCTTCACAACACGGCGTTACTCCAGATCCTAATGTTTGTCAGAGCTTCTACCTCTATTTGAAAAATAATAACATTATTTGTCTCAACCTTCACTTTGCTCCTCCGGTACAACCAGGAGGAAGATGCATGGATCAGATAACAAACCACATAGCAGATCTTCCAGCATCCCACCTGACGCTGGGCCAGCAGTGGTCATAATTGTGAGGTTTGTTTTTTTCCTATCACAAATCACAGGGATGCACCTCTTGGCTATTTGAACCGGGGGATCATTTTTCTAACAGATGTGTGTGGTATTTTTCAGCCTTTGCTCTCAGCAGCATAAAGATAATTACTTAAAAAAAMAAAAAAAAAAAAACACCTCTCTTTTTAAAAAGTAGCATTCTCTTGTGTCCGTCAGCCCAGCGTGCTGAACAACTGATGGCTTCCACCCAGGAAGGGACCGTTCAGAGAAACAGGCAGGTCGGGGTTGGACCCGCATGGATTGCCCAAGATACACTAGCCTTCTTGTCAATCAAAGCCTGATGATGATGCTGGAAACAATCTTATTTTAAGTAATTTTTAACTTTACTGCTCAAAAAAAAAAAAAAAAAACCCACGTTATTTTTGTGTGAGGATAACAGAGCAGGGGTTACCTCAAAAGCAACAGATGGCATTTTAATGCCCTACGGTGGGTTTTAGAGTAGAGTAGAATAGAATATTTCAGTTGGAAGGGACCTATAACAATCATCTAGTCCAACGGCCTGACCACTTCAGGGCTGACTAGAAGTTAAAGCATAGTTTGTTTTGTTTTGTTCTTTTACTGCGTACCTTGAAATGCATTAGCCTTCTCCTAATGAGGTGTTGCATTGCCCATCTTCAGTCTTCCTGTCTTTCTGGCATTTTGTTCCACAACCCCCGATAGCAAATAATCATTTAAGTGTTTTAAATAATAAATAGATCTATAGATACAGTTAAAGACGAAACCATCCTTTGTCCTATTTGAAAGACGACACCTCTCCTTCCGTGTTACCCTTTCCCTAACCATCACTGATACTTCGACAAACGATGGGAGCACCAACAGAGTACCTGTCGCTTCAGGGGCTTGTACAAGATTTCACCTGCGCCCGTCTCTCAGCAACCCGTAAGACACAAACACTGTCTGCACCTCAGAGCGTTGCCCTTCGTGCTACGAGGATGCGAGCTGGGTGATGCGTTTGTGACAACGGCAAAGGGCGAAGGCTCAGGGACGGTCAGCCCCCCTCCCGTCACCTACCGACGGCCAGCTGAGGCAGGGTGCACCCGAGGCGCTCGGCGATGGGCGACAGGTCTTTCAGCTTCACCTGCTGCTTTCTGCCTTCCTCGCTTATGATTTTCTCTTTCAGCCACTGGTAGCACTGGAGATGAATTACATTGCAATCGACTGTTAGCTTTAATCTTCCACAACGGAAAGTTTAAAGCAGTTATTGACAGCTCTTAAAAAGCCATAGCCAACCCGGGAGGTAATTGAGGCTGAATAACACAATGCTTTGCTACCCGAAGCAATTACGACAGGACCAGGACGTCTCCTGTGAGAGCCTACGTCTGTATTTCTCTGGCTTTATGCAACTGATGGACTCGGTCTGGAACCTGGAACCTCCTCAGTTTTATTTTTGGACAACTGGATCCCATCACAGAGTGGAAAAAAGTGAAATATTAGTCAACTTGAGAAGATTTTGACACCCCACTCCCCCCAAAAAAAAATTGAGAACATCTGGTCTTGTTCAAGCTTTACTATTACTGTTCAAGATTAGAAAATTAATTAAACGAAGCTGAGATTTCAGTTCTCCCAGCTCCAGACTTGAAACTTGATTCTGCTTCGCTCTCATCAATTTAATTTGGATCCCTCTCTGTGATGCTACCTTCTTAGCTAGCTTTCACCAAATGTTAATAATATGTTTTATTTTGGAAAAAAATCTAAAATGCCATGAAATACCACATTTGAAAATGCTGCCCTTTGTAAGCAAGTCGGTGTAGACTGCATCTGTCCTTTAAAAAGCACCAAGCTGAGCAAAAACCAGCACAGGGACATACATCAGTCTGCTGGCACTTGGCAGGTGGCATTGGCTTTTGTCCATCAGCTGATACAGAGCCTCAAATACTGATTTGGTTGTTTTTTTCCCCAAATCCGTGACATTTTAATGCTCTGCTGTTTTTCAAACCATTAAATAATATGCCTGCCACAGGCACGATATGGGAGGAGACCCCGTAACACCCAATAAGAGTAAAATCAGGATAATCGTGGGAGAAACCAAGCGCTGTGGTGACACCGCGATGCTAAACCTGTTAGAGAGGGCTGCTGCCCTGCCCGGCGAAGGGCAGGACCACCGCGGACCCACAGGTTTCACGGGCACTGGGGTCTGCCCTGCCCGCGGGGCTCCCTRCAGGGATGCTGCGGGGCTGAGCTCCCCCTCCATCACTCGCTGCCTGGTGGGCTGGTGCCCAGGCAAGGGTGGGCAGAAAAATTATGTCCAAGTCTGTTTTACCTGCTGTGTGCGGTTAAGAGGTTTTGAAGTCGCAGCAGCTGTATCGATTAACATCAGCTGGGAGTATCAAGCTCACAGCCATCAGCTCGCTGCGGTGGGGAACCTGAAGCATCTTTATAACCCAGATTCTCCCACACTTTGGAGTGTGGTTGCCAGAGAAACCGATCTGATCTATCAATACAGCAGCACACAGGCCAGCCTTCTCATGGTTTGTTATTTTCCTGCCCTCACAAAAACAGCACATCTACTTTTCTCGAACATGCAACAAAAAAATACCTTCAGTGCAGCCCTTGAGCTTTCAGGGACCCCGTTGCCGTATTTCCCTGAGATGATCCCACAGGCTAGTGGAGACCATGTCATTGCTCCGACCCCTGCAGAGAAAGGCAGAGAAGAGGATTTTAGGGGACTGGGAAAAATCAGAGTTGTATCAAAAAATAGGACTTTCAGTTAAAAAAAAAAAAAAAAAAAAAAAAAGGCAAAACAATTGCTGCTTGTTTCTATTGCCGCTGTCAGTGATGTTCAGTCGGTGTCTTCCAGGAATATGCTGCTGATGCCCTTAAGGAAGACACTGACTAGCTTATTCATCCAAAACCTTATTGTGAGAGCCTCCAGCCCCGTCCTGGCTCCTGCTGCAGCAAAGTACCTGCACTCCTGCTTCTCAGCCCAGGCATCTCCTACGCCCATGCTGCCTCGAGTCTCAAAGAGTAAGAAGCAGCCATGGCAATTAGCACCTATTTCTATCAATCAGAGGCACGGTAAGCCAGTTTTTCTTTTAGGTCATTAGATAGATAGATACTTGTCTGTCCCCTTCAGATCCAGGGGAGGAGAGCGCTGTTCCCATCTAGAGCCCCAGGTCAGCCTGCTCTGTATTTCTTTCTGCAAATGAAATAGCCCAAAGGCACAGCAGTCTCAGTCTTACCTATTTTATGATATAATTCCGGCAGCTGAACCTCCACTTTCTCTCTTTGGAAAAGGTGGTATTCAGCTTGTTCACACACGGGCGGTATCATGTTAAACTGCCTGGCTACGGAGTAAGCTTCCTGGAGAGAAGAAATCAGTAGATAAAATACTTCATTAGGTGAAAGCATCTTGCGGGACATAACCTACCAGCCAACACTCCTTGAGTGTACAGGAGCCGACAAATTCAAGTTTCGCTATCCCGTAGCGAGGCCACGCACATCCCCGTGAACGCCACCACGCCAAGGCAGAAACGCAGCCCCGTCCCTGCCTGCGCTGCTTCCCCGCCGCCCTGCGCCCGGCACAGCAGGGCACGTAGCCGCCTTCTGCCTCCTCCAGCCCAAAGCTGCTCCAGCGCCAGCGCAGCGACAAGCCAAACAACTTCCCAGCTGGGATGGTTGGTGCCGAGCTTGTTTATTGTGTTTTGTCTCCACCGCAAAAAGCAGGGACCAGCAGGATGCTCCTGGCATCTCTTAGAATCATAGCATGGTTTGGGTTGGAAGGGACCTTGAAAGGTCATCTGGTCCAACCCCCCTGCCATGGGCAGGGACATCTTCAACCAGATCAAGTTGCCCAGAGCCCCGTCCAACCTGACCTGGAATGTTTCCAGGGACAGGGCATCTACCACCTCTCTGGGCAACAACAAACACTTCTGACAAAGCGTTAAGGATGAGCTGTCAGGACGCTGTTCCCCCAGTCTGGGGTTTTTCAGACGAAGCCAATTAGGACGTCCCTACGGCCGAGCAGGGATATTTCCCATCTGCACCCCCGGACTTGATGCGTGCAGTGCGGTGCCGCCCGCAGGGCTTCTCCCTGCGCGGGGACCGTTCCCACCGCAGCAGCAGCTCCGACGGTCCCACAGGTCATGGAGCTGCTGCCGGGAGCCACGTCTTAAACGGGGCATCAGTGGCCACGGGCACAGACATCAAACGGGCGCTTTGCCAAAAGTCTTGGAGTCAGCCAAATAAAACCAAAGTGAAACAAACCCCGATTAAACAAGCCAAGACACCCAAACCCCCAAACCACTAGATCAGCCCATCTTCTCCTAATCAACATCGGGCTCATTCTGGAATGGGTTTTAAAATTATTTTAGGTGAAAAGATGCTGGATGGAGTAAAACGCAAACATCCCCAGCCCAGACACATTTGTGGTTCAGCTCCCAGCATGGCCTTTGGCAGACCCTGCAGCCTGGAAGCAGAATTACTGGGGGTCAGTGTTTCCCAAAAATTGACTTTACCATGATCTCCATAGCGCTCCAGCGCGACGTTCCCCAGTACATCGCCATGCCTTGATTTATGACGTGTGTCATCGCTCGGACAATTTCTAAAGGAGGGAAAAAAGAAGTATGAGAACTGCAGAGGCCAATTTTTCAGCACCAAATCCTCCCAAAGCCACTTATAAATGCCCAGTACRCCAACAAGCCTGAGCAGCTTTGCACTAAACACTACTTCTGCTGTGTTCTCTTGCTCGAGCATGGATGAAAAAGCATTGACAGTGCGAATGTAAAGAATTTTATCCTGCAGTTGTTTAAAAACTGCTTTTGCCAACTGGCTATTGCCTACCACAACCTTATGATAATATTTCTTTTAAAATTTAACACAAGAGGGCAGCACAGTCGAAAAATACACTAAAAAATTAAATTTATTTTTAGATTTGTTTACTAAAACTAGGTATTAGGTCCTGCTTCTTTTCACTAGGAATATTAGGATGCTGGGGATAAAATTACAACACTGGATAATCGCACCCTGCTCCGCCGAGGGCCCCGCTGCCCGCGGGAGGGGCAGGCGGCACCTCTGCAAAACCCGGCACAGCTCCTTAGCACAGCAGTCCCGTGGTCCTCGTTTTCCTTTGGGAAGATGGAAGCCTGCAAGGCTACATGCACCAGGACAGGATCTTTAATTTCCACCCATCAGACCCCTGCTGAGCAGCCCTCTGCGGGGGCGGGGCGGGGGGGGGGGGGGGGGGGAAAAAACCTACCATAAACTTCAGTTTGCAAGAAAAGGAGAAAAAAATTGTCTACCCCTCATGGTTGCCCAGGAGGTTACAGAGCCTGGTAGGACACCTTGCTAACACTGTAAGGAAAATAGCCCCTGCTGACTGTTTGCAACCCATTTTTAAGCCCAATTTCTCCCTGGAGCAGCCTGCTGGGTACGCGCCATCGCGGGGGGCCCAGGCAGTGCCCATCGCATCGCTGCTGCAAGGGGAGCCRGGGACGGAGAGGGGTCCCCAGGACTAAGCGGGGTCCCTGGGGCGGGAGGGTCTGGGGACACAGTCCTCATGAGCAGCCATGAGAGCATAAATAATTGCCCCRGCTGCAGTCATAAATTCATATTTCTTACTGAGCTATGGCACTCCCTGCCCTTTGGAGCCGAGCAGCGGCTGCCAGGGCACTGGCCCTATGCTGGCCACTAACAGTACATCATTTAAACAGACAAAAATGGGCTAAACTCACTCTGAGAAGCAAAAGAAAATAGTACTTAGTCACCACTGCCAGTGCTGCGCAAGGCGCCTGGCAGGCAGCGGGTGCTGCTGCATCTCAGCGCGCTCTTCCCTTGGGAAAGCGGCAAGGAACCGGTAGTCCACATCTACACCATGAATTTCTGAGCCATCAAACTCCGGTGGAACGACTCCGGTCGGACGCGGGGCTGGGCGGAGAAGCCCTGTGTGTCTGTTACATCCCTTGGCGTGTCTGCTGTCACTCGGACAATGACTCCGGGCATCGCTGTCTCAAGAGCAAGAGGAGCTGCCTTTTATATCATGAGGATTCTCGTCCTATTTATGGAAAGGAAAAAAAAAAGGAGCTTGGCAGAGGGGAGATTACACTGCCAATCTTGATGTTATTGTGAGATTTCTTCTGCAGGCAGCGACAAGCAGCTAAAGATGATGACGTCTCCATTTATAACCTCGGAGGGCTGTACGAGAGGCACCGTGCCTCGCGTGCCAGGCTCCTGCCTTCCCACTGAAAAGGGAGATTTCCTCTCCAGGGAAACGTTGGTTTGAGCAGTTTTTTCCCCAGTGAAGAATAGAGTTCAAATGCCAGATATTGGGGTTTTGGTTTTGTTTTTTTTTTTTTCTTCTTCATTTCGGCCAAAGCCACACTTTTCTCTATTTCTAAGCATTTTATTCTTGGGCATGTACCAGCCCAACAAAATGCCCCGTTGTCAAGCAGCTACCCTGCTACCCGCAGGCGGGCTGTGTGCGACGGGCAGCGGCACGGCAATCCCTCCCTCCTCGGCAGCACCGGCTTCTCACTGGGTTTAGTTTTCTATTTTTGTCGCGCTACTGTTTAGGAATTTTGATAAGCATTTCATCATACGCCTCTTTCTTACACATTTCGGTCCATAGTTGTTGTTTTCATTTCTCCCACATCTACTCCTTCCAAGAAAAACTGAAGTCAACTCAGAAAATAGATACTTTTTTTTTTTTTTTCCTTGTTTACCAGAGACTGCTCCCATGGGTATGGCGGTGGGATGCTTTGTGAAGAGCACATGCCTGGACCGCTCAGTCTGCCAGCGGGATGGCAGAAATGACATCGCTTAAGAAGGGGAGATTTGTTTTAAACATAAATGAATGTTTCAAAACCTGGAAAACAGCCTCCAGCAGCATAATAATAATAATTCTGAAGTAGCTTCAAGTTCCCCAATAGGAACCATGGCACCTTCCCCACCTGCTTGCCAGGGCTGGCTGTGCAGCGGGCGCCCGGTCCCCCGGCACAGTGACGGTGGGGGTCTCAGCAGGGGACCCTGGGGACCCTCCTTCCCCGCAGCCGGAGCTGCCCTGCTCGTCTGCTGGAAAAGCCTCTTGGGATGAAAAAAAGCCTCTGCTAGCACAGCTGGGGGATCAGATCTCCAGCCTGACTAATGAGGCATGAAACCCGCAGAAATTCAGGAGAGAAGCAGATCCTTCCCACCACCCATCTCCCCTGGTCCCCGTCCGGGGGCACCGTGCGATGGCAGAGCCGCCCGGGGCAAGATCACCCCGCGACGGCCGACCCCAGCGAGGACGGCCCCTCGTCCTGCCTGCCCCGGCAGGGCCRAGACCCGGTCAGGGGCGAGGGGGGACACGGCTGTCCTGGCCAGGGACCTGCCGGACCTGCCTGCAGCCTTACGCAGAGAGCTTTGCGTGGGGTGCTCACCTCCAGATGTTCCTTGAAGCTAATATTGCATTGCTTTTACAATGAAAAGCTTTCTTAATTTGCTCTGAGACTTTTGAGAAAGGTAAATACGTTTCAGGTTTTTAGATTAAGCAAGTGGCTTTGGGGACCAGAGTCACCTACAGTAAAGAAATCTGTATTAAACTCTCGTCTCTTCTTATTAGATCTCCTTTACCCACGCCTCCTAAGGCAGCCTGAGCTGGGACGTGACCAGCCTGGGGGAGCGGGAAGTGATTCTGCTCTGGCTGGGGTGGACCAGATGAGTATTTCTGAATTGCTGACCCGTTGCCTGCTGATGCCCACAGACACACACATCACAGCAACAGAGAAACCTCACCTGCCCGCACGCAGCCAGCGAAGAAAACAAAATGAACGTTCCAAGTTTATCCTTTGATTTATTTGGTTGTACCTTACAGCATATAACCACGCCGTTTGCTGGAGCAGGACCCTCACGAGTTGGCATGGGTAGCACAAGCAGGGAACGTTTTAAGGTTACCTACAAATCGCTCTCCATCGGAAGCGGCTATTTGCTCGTGGGAAAAGCATAGGCACTTAAGGAGACGGACCGGGGATTGTACGTCTTGTGGAGGCAGCTCAGCACTTACTGTGCATGCCAGATAGTGCAGAACCGACAGATGGTTCAACAGATGCTCTGGGATAGAAGTGGCTTAGTAGGTGAACCATAAAAAAAGCATGAAGTACACGGAAAGAATCAACACCACACCATTCATAATAAAAATGTCCCTTTTTTCACCCTGCTCAAAATCTCACCAAGCACCACAGTTTATACCTTATTGCCAAGCTCCAGCGCTGCTAGCAGTATCTGTAACATCTTAAAAGCTGTAAACGCCTGAGATCAGCTGTGCTGCACGGCCATGGGAAATATATTCTGCACTGCCTCGTTAGATGACAACTGACTGAGCAGAGAGGTCATTTCTCCCTCCAAGATACAACATGTCATGTTCCTTGACCTCACCAGCTACTACAAAATCTGCACTGGTCTTAAAATCCCAGGCCAGTTCCCTGAACCCATAGCTGCTGGCACTGGGCAGCCAGGGCAGCGGTGCTGCCATCCACCCACGGGTCGTGCCGGGTCGCCCAGCCCCGCACCCGTTAAGAAAATAGGCATCACGACCGCTGAACGTCAAAGCCAGGAGCTTCGGAGGGGCCTGTCGAGCTCCAGGTTTGTTTGATTTACATGTACTCATCCATGACAGCTTTTGCAGCCTGCAAGTCTTTCTTCTTGCTATTTTTTATTTAGCTGTGAAGCTAATCTTCTGCTACAGTGTGAATGGTTGTGTTAACTCCGATGGGAAAAGAGAAGGAATGGGAACTGGTGCCCATTAAATAGGGCACTGACCCCAAAACATGTTGATGAAGGTTCCTGGATAACTGGGCTCTGTGGCCATGTACCAAACATGAATATATAGTTATCAGCAATGAAACATAATTAAAGCGCACAGATATTCACAGGTCTCGCAAGTTCCTAAATTCGCTCCCCCCTCGCTGCATCTACCAAGGACCGTTCCCCCCCAGGACCGAGGGGCGGGCGGCTGCGGCGCCGAGGCTGAGCCCAGCCATGGGCAGAGCATCGCTGCTCCCCGTGCCCGGGGGGACCCCGCTGTGCCCMGGGGGCCGCATCCTCGCACGGCCCCTCGGCCGAGCCCACCGGAGACGTGACATCTCAGCTTGTGCTGCTCATGCACCTGGGACAACGAACCCTAAGTTGGCCAATTATTTCTTGTTTCAGACCATGTATTGGATCGCACCCCTGGTTTTAGCGCTGGGAGAAGCATGTGCTATCCGGGCAGCCCGGGGACGTGGACAAGGATGGGGACGGCAGCGCTGGCACGCTCCCCTCTCTAGAGCTGACTGCACCAGGGGTAGGGATATACAGGTTTCATTTGGCACAAAGACCTGCCTTAAACGCAAACACAAATTCAGTTTATCTGAAGGAATCAAGAAAAGGAAATAAACAAACAAACAACATTAAAGCCACCACTGGGACATAAAGGAAACTTCCATTTCCTTTCAAGAGATACAAACTCATTTCGCTGAAGTGTAAATATATAGGGCTCCAGGATATCACGAGCGGGGTATTTCATATTTAAGCTGCCCTGCCTGAATATTTAATAAAAAAATTGTTTTTCATTTCCTACCAGCATCAGTCTAAGCCTGTAAGCCAGGATCAGTCACATTAAAACCTTTAATTCAAGCTTCCACTAACCTTCCATGGGGGTATTACTGTCTGGCCGGTTTGCGAAGACAACATCCACATACTCCAGCTGCAGCCTCTGGAGAGAAGCCTTTAGCCCTGGAAACAGCAGAGAGAAGAACCTGCACGGTCAGGGAGAGGCAGGAGTGCGGCGGCGCAGAGCTGACAGGTACAAACCCGTATTAGGAAAAACAGAGCTCGTTCTATTTATATACAGATCTACCATATATACATACGACCGTATAGCATATGAGAAGGATACTGCATAATGTTGCCCCACATCTATGCAGCCATGTTAAGAAAACACCAGTTTGGCTGCACGCAGAGTTCCCCCCTTCCACAGGAATTTGTTTTATTTTTTAATTAGGCTGAGATTTGGATTGGAACAGACACCAGTTACCAGGCGTGTCCRCGGCCAGCCCGTCAGGAGGCAGCTGCCAGGGACCGACTTCAGCGCTCCGCTTCTGTTCAGAGATAATTTAACCTACATCACATCACAGAGCCTTTCTGTGCAAGCCCAGGGCACGTCGCCTTGGTCCTGTCCCACCTAACAAAGCCCTGCCCCAGGGGGGCCTTCCAGAAACGCAAGCCCAGATGGGAGGGTGGTGGCACTCGGTTAGATACGTCACGATGAGCAGATAAAGCACCACGGAGGGCTTTACCCTCTCTGCAGGGTAAGCAAGCTGTGCCCACCAATGCATTGCGTAGGGCAGAAAGAGTTCTGCAACTACTGTTCAGGAGTGCCCGGGCTTCAACAGCTTCTCCATGAGGATCTGATGGGAAATGGCATCAAAAGCCTATATATATATATAATATATATATATATATATATATATATATGCGCGTGAGAGAGAGAGAAGAGGATTTCTAACACTTATTTTCTATGAATCTTCCCAGGAACAAAATGTTTTTATGAATGTTCATGAAGAATGAGCCAAAATAGAGCAGTCTGAAAATGTTCTCTGAATTTTGGGATGAAACAAATGGCCATTTTTGCCAAATGTATTTATAGAAAATAGCTAACGTTGACCTTAACGTTATTTGCTATGTTTTCTGTGAAGTTATTTCAACTGCTGCCAGTATTTTTCTATCATTTCATGAAGTAGCTCCCCAAGAAATGGCAAATGGATGGGTTTGGACCACCTGTGACATGGCTGCAACTTCCCCAAGCACCTCTGGGTCTAGTGCCACCACCGGCCRGGCACCACCTCACGGGGGGGTACTCAAATGAAAGTTCAATAAAACATTGCTAGAAAACTTTCTCCAGCATTACCTTAATATGAAAGTCATAGCCTAACGTAGCTGAATTCTGCAACTACTAAATAATGAAAACTTTCCAGGAYAATCCCAGATGTACAAGCTGGTTACTATGAGGCAAAACCGACCGTGCTCCGGTGATGCTCCTTATCACTGAGGAATAGCTCCTCTGAGATGGAAGACGACCAAATCTGTGCCGCAGGGAGGAGGCTGCTCTGCTCCCCCAGCCTGCTGACGACCGCGTTCATCCCAGCTCGCCCGCCTGGGACAGCGTTAGCCAGGCTGTGGTGCGGGTGGCAGTGACATCCCAGGTGAGGGGTAGATAACATAAATATAGTAATAATATTTTCCATATAATCTATGTTATAACATATACAGAACAAATCCTGGTTGTTGAAAGCTGTGACAAATGGGCCATTGCAGATTCTGGCGATAAAACGTACAAATGGCCAAATGCAAGTTAAAGCCCCCRTTTCTGGCGGGCAAATCCGATTTTTTGCAGACGGATGCTACCTTCTGATAAGCAAAGACCCAAGCATACCTCCCGCCTGTTCTGCAGTGTGAACTGTGAGCAGGCTGGTCCTCCCGCACCACCAAACTACCAACACCACGGCACACCGGTAATATAGATGAGCCTGAATTCTTCTTTTTTAATTTGTCTTGGCAGCAAACATTAGCTTAACCAACCACCACTGTAAACAATTAGGGTTTCTCTTATAAATCAAAGAGGAGGCTAATTACCCCAGCATACACAGTGCAATAAAGAGAATCACTTTTCATTGCTGCAGCCRTTGTGGCGTGTTGGTTTATGGAGGGTGCTGCTCCCCTGGGGCTTCAGCCCTGGATTACCCAGGCCAGCGTCGGCATCGCCCAGCGCGGAGYAGCCTCTCCCCGGGGAGCAGCATAGCCCGTGCTCCCCCAAGGGCTTTGGCATGGAGCATATAATTTCCTAGTAACCCAGAGAACACATTTTGCACATCCCTCCGTGGCAGCAGACAGAAGTGGGTCAAACAGCAACAAGAGGCGGGCGGTGCGAATGCCTCTGCAGAGATCTCAAGCACAGGTACCAAGCCTGATGCTCCCCTTCTGTCCCAGAGGCTTCCCGGCCCCCCGAGGAGCCGGACACCTCCAATAACTCCCTTCCACAGCTTTACGCAGCTTTGCTCCAAACCCATGCTATTTTTACTCGTGTTTTATGTAGAAGACAGACCCAGGCCCCCATGCTGCTGGCTGCTTTTCTGGGTCTGGGACCCGCTCACCATCCGCATGGGGAGGGGGCTTTTGGCCCCAGAGTCCTCCTGGGGGGGTTTGGGGTCTGCTCCAGCCCCCACCGGGAGCCAGCCCGGGCAGGGACCTCTCGCTGGGACAAGGTCATGGCTGAGACTGCTGATCCTTAATATGACAGAAATGTGTCTTTTTATGGGTGCTGCTCTACTTGTGTCCTGCATGTAAAGTCCTGTACAAGTTATAATTATGCCTGCGGTCGCTGCGCCTGGGTGTCGGACCCAACACCCTACAGCCCTCCGGGAAGAGCCAGATCGGRTGAAACACACTTGTCCATATAGAAAAATGTATGTGCTCTCACTCCCTCTCCAACAATAATGTATCTGAGAGAACAAAAAAAGCAATCGGAAGGAAGATGAGGAGCATRTGTTAGACGCAGCAAAGACCTGGGTGAATAAATCCCAATGGATGAGTAAGGTTGTGCATAAGGCAATGGCATCACTCAGCAGGACGTGGGACCGGATGCAAGGAGCCAGGCGAGGGAACGTACACAAAAATTGAGCACCTGAGAAGAAGCAGCACTGAGAGCAAACCACAGCCTTTCCCAGCCGGCTGCTCAGCGGATGGGACCTGGCACCCCTCCAGAGGCTATTTCTGCTGCCTGACATCATGCCCCGCGTCCTCATCCCTCCCTGCTCTGCCAAGGGAGCCCACGCGGCCACGGCCACGTCTGCCGACCACGCGCTGCCGCCGACCACCCCGGCCCCTCCGGGAAAGAGCTGGGGGTGTCAGCAGAGCAGCTCCAGACCCCCTGAGCCTTCCTGCCGCCTGTCATCTCAYGGCAGCTGGGATCGGGGCTGTTCTTGAGGACAACGGTGCAAAGCTGCCGGGAACCCGCGCGAGGCAGCGAGTGATGAAACCCCGGTGCGGCAAACCCCGATTGCCGCAGACAAGCAATAAATCTGCAAGCGACGCACACACAGCCGGCCAAGGACAACACACTTGGCTTATTATAGCAAAAAACCAAAAGGTTATTGCTGCCTAGAGGTGTGGTAGAGAAGGCTTTTTGTGTGCAATGCGTTTGCTCACACTTTTTGAGAAAAGCCAGAGTAATTCTTCGGCACGTTTTGGGCCCTTCACCGCCCCGCGCCGGGCTGGTGTGGAGGAGCAGCGAGCGCCGGGGTCAGGCAGAGCTGGCTCACGGGAGAGCATTCGCCCCGGGGTCCGGCTGGTTGCACCCCACCGTGCCCATGCCAGGGCACTCGGGCACGGCCAGACCCCTGCCCCGTGCAACACATACCTTCAATGATGTGTTTTCTTGAAAGCCCTCTTTCCGTTTCAGCTCTGCAAAGGAAAAACAGGTACACGGCTGTCAGAGATCTGAGGTGCTAACAATCGGGGCGTGCTCATTTTGTATTCTGGTTTAAACATCCCAAAAATGAAGTTACAACGCATACAACAGAGAAACCCTGAACATCATTTGGGTTCCCAGTCTCAAAGACAACAGCATCTGGGATGAGTAATACCACTTAATTTAACACGGTACTAGCCCTGCTATGGATACTGCCGGACTGTAAAGCTGCCGTCCGACATTTCTAAGCAGAGGGGTGAGGATGCTGGCAGGGCGGCTGGGGCCAGGCAGCGCGGGGATGGGGCTGCACCAACCGCCCAGCACTGAGGCTTCACGGATATCCTCTGCAGTTTCGGAGCGAGGACGCCTTCACCCTGCCGCTTACCCCGCCCGCAGCCGCAGCCCCGCTCGGGGCGGGAGCGCACCCGGCACGGCACCCCGGCCTCTGCTGGGGGCTGCCGCCTCTGCCAAGCTCCGACTCCTTAAAAGACTTGGCAAAATGAGGAGAAAGAAAATGACAGCAACAAACCACCCCTCCAAGGTGCTATTAATCTCCACCTGGTTGTACGGCTGTAAAAGGGAAAAGCACACAGCAGCAAACACAGTTGCGAGTAACTGTGAGACTTACTTTCCACCCCAGTACAGTTTTGTTGTTATGACCAGGCTGGACCTCCTGCAAACAGAATAGAAAAATTATTATTGTTAAAAAAAATTATAACGTAAGTAACCAAGCAGGATGCTGCCCGTCGACACGCGGCAGCACCCTGGCTTCCCGCAGCGGCGGCCGTGCCTGACTTCGCAGCCCCGGGCTCAGCGCAGCTGTTCACGCATCATTATAATCCTTTTTACAACAGGCTGCTTCTCCTCCCGCGCTCAGGTCTGCCGCAGGCAGGGAGYGACCATAGGCTGGCGTCCGGAAACCAAAGCTAATTCAAGTGAAGTGACCAAAAAAAAAAGATACAGTTTTAATTATGGAGTAAGCAATCTCCAGAGCCCTTAACCAAGGGCTACAGCGCTATTCCCTCCTGGTATCCAAGTCCAGTGCTTCTCATTATCATGCAGTATTCCTAGAGTTATTAAAACTCCAAGAGTGATACATTCACTGAATTCATCTATAAATTCCCACGTGATACTAAATCAAAGATTTATCATTCGCAAGCTACCTTGCTGCATAACTGTACATGCATAACACAAAATTTCTCCAGCTTTTGCTAGACCAATTTGTGTTCTTCCACAGTACCCAGAATATTTCTTACTGAATTATCATCCCCCTAACACAGGGGATACTGATTTTGGAGAGAGCACCGCTAGGACCCACCCTTCAGTTGAAGGCTGAATATGACACACACACAGGAGGTCTTTAAAGATTATGTAAATGCTCTTAAAACTACACAACATATGCTAATGTGCATCATTTAAATTAGGTATCATCTCCTACCAGGCTACCCAAGATGAAGGCCCATCACAGCTTTGCATTCTTAATGCAGTCTTATGTACACAGATAAGGATGCCGACACACAAATAATCTCCCTCCATACACCGTGCACGGAAAAGATGATGGATACACTCAGAAGTTGCGTTAACTCTGCTGTGCAYGGAGGCGATGGTCTCATGCCAGAGTCGGGGCAGCACCGCAGGCTGATGATCGCAGCCTTGTGAAGCCGGTGTGCGCTCCCAAAAAAACAAGAGAGCATTTTTATTTGGCACTTGAAAGGTCTGGCTGCCGCAGGAGCCCTGGCTGGCTGCTCTGTGCATGGCCCTCGCGCCCGCAAGCTCCCGCTCCTGGGCCAGCATCACCTAACATGCATCATTTTTAAAAACCAGAAGGATTCTTATGTGCCCAGGGGTCCCGCTCGTTTGCGGGTGGCAGGGAGCGCCGACCAGCGGTACAGTACCTCCAGCCCTTCTTCTTCAGGATGTTTCCCAGGATGACCTCAGCCCTGCGCAAGAGAGAGCCCCGCGTGAGGGGAGAGAGGAGGATGCTCAGCGCCAGCTACGCCATCGCGGCTGCCATCTACCCCGATGCCCCTGGACGGTACCACCCAGCCACAGCCGCTCTCGGCCGTGCAGCTCTCCCCTCCCCGGGTGACGGTGACCCAGCACCGGCTGGGACGGGTCCCCTCCATCGGTACAAAGCATCTTGTCCACCCGCTCCCGTGGGGACAGACCTGCACCCCCATGCCTTACGTCTGCTCTGGGAAGGCAGAGCCACTTCATCCCCACACCAGGGAGGTGATGTCCCAGTCCACCTTTTACACTAAATACGAAGCCGTATAAATCAGCCAAAGTCAAATATATTATGGATGGATTTTTTTTTTCCCCAATCCCGCAGCAACACTAAGAGCATTAGCTCTGCTGCAGCCAGAGTGGTTCCCCACGCCGGGAGCTGCCACTGGCACAGGCCATCCATCACCATTAAGATGCGCACCGACTTTTCATTTATTGAGGACGTTTTTCTCCCTGTGCCAACGGCAAGTGGCACGAGTGACACATTCCAGGCTTCAGCTGGGTGCAAGAGGGTTTGGTTTTGATTTAAAAAA
>JAYKAV010003421.1:61231-128809 GCA_035582835.1 Phoebastria nigripes | reverse complement strand
AAAAAAGAGTGCTCCGAAAATAAAGGTTTTCCCGTGCCCCCTCGGGGAGAAGGGGGATTCCCAAGCACCACCAGAGCCCTATGCATCGTGAGTGACTGTGACACAGGGAGGAGCAGAGCCAGGCGGAGGCCCCAGGAAAGCAGAGCAGGATGCTGGGCACTCACTTGCCGGCCGCGTACACCTCGGCCGTGTCGAAGAGGTTGACGCCGCTCTCGTAGGCGATGGTCATCAGCTGCTCGGCCACCTCGGGGAAGCAGAGATGGAGAGGTGAGGGGTGGCAGACCGCATCCCAAGCGGCTAGCAGCCGGGGAAAAGCCCCTGAAGGTGCAGCAAAGGGGCTTCAGCGGGGCCGGGAGGGGTGTTAGCATCCCCTGCCCAGGGGGTGAGACCCTTCGGCAGGGCACCCAGGGGTTCACGCGCTGGCCCAAGCAGCACCAAAACATGGATTTACATCAACTTCCCTTTGACTCATCCTGGGAGGAATTAATCTCTTCTCATAGGAAAGTCCTGGGCTTTCTAATAGGAAAGCAGCCAAGAATTTAATAGGATTATGGAAGATACTCTGCAAATCTGGGGAGTTTAATACAGAAAGGATATTTCCATGGTAAGAGTTTAATTTTTTTTTTGGCTACCCGACAGGCTGTCCTGCAGTTCACCAGCAGACTTCATGAGGTACTCAAACAGCTGAAGGTCATTTCACGTGAACCCCAGCCCCGCTGCTCCCCGGGGGGGATTCTGCCCCCAGCCAGGGCACCCACGCACGGCCAACGTCCTTAGGGTGGGCATCCGCCAAGGACGGGGCTGCGTGTAAGTCCTCTTTTTCCATGCATGAAYGCTTTGCATTGACTTATTCTAAACAAGGAGGGCAGGAGAGCCAGGGAGCAAATTGATAATCGAAACAAGTCGTTGCTTAGCGTTGCAGGCTGAAGCRAGACAGGAATGAACTCAGCAATCCGCCGTCAGCAGAAGAAATACCACCAAAGATCAAGTGACTTAAAAAGCAAAAAAAGCCTTTGAATTCAGACTCCTGGGCCGTTTTCCTTCTGCAAAAGTTATTTTGGGGTTTCTGCCACAGTACTAGAGGGAAGGCTGCCCTGCTTTCCATGGCTAGCATCCACAGCGTACCTGAGACGCAGGGAAATCCACGTGCTGCCCAGCACTCGGGAGGATTATTAACCGAGATTAAGAGCCATCTGGTACAGGCAAGAGTGCGTAGGAAATCCAAGCTCATTTTCATTTGTTTCATCTTATTATGTAAAAAATAAATCATCCGGCAGCTCCTTGTAAGCCGAGCCCCTGCCTGTATTTTTGACTGTTGCTGATTACATACGCGATGCAAAAATAGTTTCCAATTTCTGCTCCAGGAATGGTGCCACTGCCAAGGGTAAAGACGGAAATATCGCTCCAAACAGCACGGAAAAGAAGATCGCTTTAAGGGATAGATGGGTTTTTTTATTAAAGTTCATTTCTGGAAATGTCAGATTCATTAAGGTTTTTTGTAGCAGAAGCGCAAACTTTGTATTGCTTTGCCTAGTAACTCTCTGCCATTTCCTTGTACAGAAGCAGGCTCCTCTGATTTCGGTAGCCATGGTTTCATTTAAAAATATCTCATATTGGTTTTTACTTCATGCATTACGCTTACACCAAGCATTACTTACCTCATCTGAGATCTGACCTCCAAAAGTGACCCATGTCCCTAGAAAGAACAAAATAATCTGTTACTATGAGAGGTTTTTGCCAACAAAAATTCACTCTACCAAAATTCAGGCTCCTGTGGGATTAAATGGGTTTAAAATGGAGTTAACTGGCTCAGAGGCTGCTGCGTCCCGAGCGAGCAGGACAGGGGCAGGCGCCGGAGCCCCCTCTCCCGGGGGGGTCAGCGGGGCTGGGGGCGGGCGTGCAGACCTGAGACTGGCACATGGACCCGCTCAGGGAAGCGCCAGTAAGATCCTGTGCTGCCAAAATACACAGTTTTATTGAAATCTGAAGCTCTTTGCAAAACTGAATTCTTTTTCCAAAGCTTCAATTTGACAAATTGGAAAAAAATTATGATGCTGCCGAAACATGTCATTTGGGGAATGAAACCCTTCCTAAGTTTGTGCTTCAGCATTTAGCAGCATACAAGTCAAAATTAGAAAAAAAAAAAAATTAGAAGTATTTCTATTGACATGAAGTATTTAAAACCCATCCAAAGTGATTTTTCCCCAGGAACTTTTCCATAAAGCCAATGTCCAACACCAGCGCAGCCGATGAGCGGCGCTTTCGCCAGCTAGCTCAAGAGTAGCTGCAGCTTAGACTCAGCAGCAGACTCTGGTCTATAATTAGGAAAAACTTGAGGCATTATTTCTTTATGACCACTGCTTCAAAAAAAAAAAAAAATCCTGTGGTAGAAACAGCATGTGGGTTTAACTGGATATTCCTAAGCTATAGGAATAGTATTTCCTATATATATATTTTATATGTATGTATATCAGGAGTACATATTTCCTAAGCTACAGGAAGAAAGAGACGGCAGCGGGGAAGCACCAGGTCCCACATGGGACGCTGATCAGACAGCACGTCCTCACCCTGGCAGACGTTGCTCCTGCCCTACTTATCTGACCTTACAGAACACCCCATGGAAAGCGATGCTGAGACGCAAAAGAGGAGGCTGTGACATTGCCTTTGCCTTCTGGCAGCTTGTCACGACGTCACTTTGATCTACAGCACCACTTCTCCCCGTGCTTTTCAAGACCCACACGCCAGCTGCGTATGCAACTATGTGTTACTCATTTAATGGATGGGTCAAAGCTCACGTGGCTCACACAAAATACTCCAGAATTTAAAATTCTGCCTTATATTGTCCCTCCGTAAGGAGGGCAGAGGGGTTCAGGCCCCGTGGCTGGAAAATTCAGTGCGATTTGGACAAGACGGAGGAGGGATCGCCGTGCCAGGGAGGGGTCGGGCTCTGATGCTGCTAAGGGGGAAAAAATTAAGTGCTCCCTGCCTGCCCGCTTGCACTTGCAAAGGGCCTGGTGCAATAGATAGGTAAGCGCTCCCACATCTTCATTAAAAAGGTATCGGGTAGCTCGTTGCTCACAGCGAGCGTGGAAGATGAACCTTCACAGGAGTCAGAAAGCAAAGAGCGTGCCTACTGCTAACGCTCGAGCTGCTTTGATCAGTCCCTGGTTAAAAACAAACCAAGAAGAGTCGGCCCCGTCAGGAGAATCTTGCTCTTCCCCTGAAAAAAGGTTAATCAGAATTTTTTTTATACATCACGTTTCTTTAAGTACAAATAAAGTTATTTTTAAAGATGCATGTTTACTGTGTATTTAAAAACGGAAACCCTTGATTTCCTGCAGAATAGCCCAAGCTCCGGAAAACCCAAGAGTTCACAGATCAGAAATGCGTAACACAGCTAATGCTACCGAAATAAAAAAATGAGCGAAGAACACACATATTTCTAACTAATTTTGCATTTACTTCTGCTCTCTCTAAGGGCAGTAATCGGGCGACAGCAGCGCCCGCCGAGCCCAAAGCCCCCCAGCAGGCAGCCCCCCCGCCTGCCCCCGCTCCGCCTTGCTGGTTATAGACCTCCGGAAAGGTGCTTTCTCTTATCGTTGGAGTAAAATGCTCTGGTCCTGCACAATAAAGATAAAAATGAAAATAGGTTTCAGTTTATCATTAAGCTTCTTTGTGCAGATGAAAAAAAATCCAAATGAAGCCCGATTTCCGTGCTAAAGCTTCAGAAGTGTTATTTTTACAGGAATACATTAAAATGCATTTCTACTGAAAAATGCGTTGAGACTGTTTATCCCAAAGTGATTTTTTTGCTTAAGTATGCATACAGGTCCCCCGCACAGGTGAGAAGAAAAGGAATTATTTATGCGCTTTGTGGACTGCACATCCTCTCTCGCCTTTCGGTGACTACGATCTTACAACACAAACCGTGCCTCACCAAGCAAAGCGTAACGGAGAGGCAAAATGCTCAAGGTTTGGGCACACGGAGAGCAGCCCAAGCTGGCAATGGCTCATGTAAGAATAACGAGCACTTTATCTCTTTAAATGTAAGTAGTAAATATATGCAATACTGGGTATACCTGCCCTGGATCTGCCTGTCTCCCCCCCGTGCTCCCAGACCCCATCGAGGGGGGACCCAAGGGGCCTGGGATCCCTGAACAGCGAGCATCATCGGGACCACACGGGTGGGGAATCCTTGGGGTATTTTTTTCCTTGAGAATTGCAAAAACCAGCCAGGGAGGTGAGTTTTTGCTCAGCAAGGTGATCTCTAAAGCGTCAGATGCAATCGGGAAAGTGAGATGTGCTGTTAGGGTCCCAGCCAGAGCCGAGAGCAGGGAAGGCAGCACACGAATCCCCCTCCCGCAACCATCCCCGGGCACCCACACCCAAAGCAGCCGGGCAGCTGCTGGGGCTGTGGCACAGCACGGCGCCCGCTGCTCCACTCCGATTAAAATAAAAATCACTCCAGAAAGCGCGAGGTGCACTTGGCATTTCAAGCAACGACTGAGGATGATTCACAACCTCAGCCAACAGGAGTATTTCGGAAGAAAAATGTGCGAGAGAAAGATTTTTTTTTTTTTAATCATTACTTTTCCCCTTACTAAGCCATCCTCTTTCTCTTGTCTATCCCAATTTGCTGTTTATAAACGCCTCCCCGCCTTGACTCAGCCTGGCAGCGGCAGACAGAGCTCCCGCTCCTGCCTCTCGCCCATCACGTTGTTCCCTCGCACTGGAAAGCAATTGCCTAGCTGGATATCCTCACCTTCGTCAGAGGAATTTCTGTATTAAAACTGGATTTGGCTCCATTTCCATCGCATCCCGGAGCCTAGCAAGGTGTGATTATTGCTGGGTTATTTGCTGATGCAAAATTCGCCACTCAATAATGTCATTGCCAGCAGATGTGTCACCTCTGCAGGAAAAAAAAAAGGGTTCCTGGCTGAAAGCCAAAGCTTTGCCTCCTGCCAGTACCATTTTATTATCCCCGGCTTGCTCCTGGCGAGGACGATGCCACATGGAGATCTGGCACGTGGGTCTGGTCTGGCGCTCGAGCGACCAGCAAACGCTCAGCCCTGCACGCTGCGAGTACCTGGCTGCAAACCGGAGCCCTTCGCCATCGTCCCGGGCCAGCAGACGTTTGGGGTTGGGTTTCTCTTACATGCTGGGTTTGCAAAAGCTTTTCTCCAGAGCAAAGCACCAAGGGGCAATGGCAGCAGCCGACCCCTTTCTGCTCACAAAAACGTCTATTTTTGTAGCCAATTGCGAGCACAAGGTATCCCGCCGGTGGCTGCAGGAACCGCCCGTTTGGGAAAATTTCTTCTGTGCTTTTTTTACATTGAATTGGGTTTTGGGATGGCTGGTTTCATCCTGCTGCTCGTTTCCTTGGAGTCAGGGCTAATCACCTTGTTGGAGGCTGTCTCAATATTTTCTAAAAATCAACAGGCAGCCTCCACAGGCAGAATTTGCTCTGAATTAACTACAAGAAAAATGTGAGCTTATTTTTGCCCCTGCATCACAACCGCATTTCAGAGCCAGCATCACGGAAAGGGCCTCACGCCAGCCCGTGCACCTGCCCAGGGTTAGACTATTAAGATTCCTCAGTTAAAGCCTCGCCTGGCGTTAACTCACCCAAAGGAGGAGGAGGTGAAAGCCCAGCCCGGAGCAGGGCTCAGCACCGGGATGCTGCAGGAGCTGGGTCCCGGGGGAGCTCAGCCCAGCAGAACGGTCCCGGCTCCGGCGGGAGGTTCAGCGACCCGGGAGTGATGCTCGCGCTCTCGGCCACCGTCACAGCAACCCTTCCCAAATGTCTTCACTTGTGAAACACGCTGCTAAGACACCCCTCCGACCTCGTGCGCTCACTCGACACTTCTCACACTGCAAGCAGCACCCAGCAAAGGAATTAATTAGAGAGTGTGAGCAGGATGTAATTAAAGGGTACGCATTGCCTTAGCACTGCCTGCCTTCGATTTCTGTCCCACTTTGCATCTTTCTCCACTTGCTTTTTCATACTACAGGATGAAGCACACTCCCACCTTGCTGAGATTTTGGAAGGCTTTTACGGAAGATTGCTGAGTCTTCAGAAACTTTAGTAAGCCTGAAATTAGATTTTCATGCTGCAGAGAGTTTAGGAAAACACATTTATCTTTTGGGGAACTGCGAAAGAGAAGCTATTTAGAAAAGTCATACAAGCCGGCACTCGAAGCAGACACCTGATGGATCTGCTGTAGGAGGGGAGGACGAGCTGTGCCGCAGAAGAAATACCTGTACGTTCAGGAGACGGTGGCAACTGAATTTCAGGCTTTCCAGTTCTCCTCTCCCCAATTCCTCTCACTGCTTCTGGAACAGGCTGAGATGCCCGGCTCCGAATTGATGCCTGGCAGCTCTCCCCCAGCCTTGCCCTTGCCCGGAGCAGCACGGCAGCCCCTCTCTCCATCCTCAGCCCCCACTCATCCTGCGCAGCTGCGCTCACAAAGGCTCAATATATTTAGACGCTGCTGCAGTTCCACATGCTTGAAATTAAAGAAAAGCTCTGCAAAACGTTTTTTCCCCGCTGCTACTTCCTTCCCATAGCTTTTCTCCACCACAACAACATAGCTCTTGGTGAAACTGTAAGGATGATAAATAAAATCTCTGCACCAGATAAGAAGATAACTCCTTTCAAAGCCTGATCTATTTTAAACAGAAGAGCTCTTCTTGGAGGAATAGGCCTTATTTATATGACTTGTGATACAGGGTGACTTTCACATTTCACTCTATTTTAAAATCAAATCTCAAAGCTTGTTGGAAAAAATGAGCTAACCCCTCGGGCACCGGCCCTGTGCACACAACTGGCACCAGCTGGGGACGGAGCGGGGAGCTGGAAGGGGTGCCCACGGCCACAGCAGGCACCTCCTGCAGGCACCTCCTTGCCTGCTCCTGCCTTCACCCCTGTGCCCCTGAGGCAGCGGCACGGGAGCCCAGCACACCCAACCGCTTTCCGAAAGACATGCCAGTGCCTCCGCCTCCCCGTGCCGGCACCTCTGGCCCCCGGGGGAATAAGGACCCCGCTTTAACGCAGGGCTGGAGGGGCCTCGGCAGAGCGGAGCATCCATCCCTGCGGGGTCTCCGCGCATCCCTGGGGGCTTCACGCCCCTGATGCCCCAGCCTTGCACCGCGGGAAGGTGCTCGCAGCGAGAAAAACAGCCTCCTCTTTTCTACAGTGTTTGGTTTTTTAAATATACATATATGTACTTTTAAGCATTCTTCACGTGAGCGGTTAACCACCATCAAAGAAGTTACTCGTGAGTAAAGCCATCAGGAGTTGTCCAGTCCATCGCGCACACTCCTACCCCAGCGGCAACGTGCTAACGCCTGCAGGAACCGCAGCATCACTACAGGACCCGCAGAGCCAGCACATATGTGCCACAGTGCTTATAGATGCCCTTTTTGATAAAACATTGATAAAATAAAATATTGATAAGATATTCTTTAGTTTTCAAATCAGTATGGAACAGAAATAACAAGGTACACACACTGGATAAAATAAAATAAGAATCTGCCTACAGCCCAGGCAGATTGCCGTCCCCTGAGACTGGAGCTCTGACACTTAAAGCTCTTGGGGGCATTCACAGACATCTCAGGTGTGGTCTCCGTGGGCTGTCCCTTGTGGGGATCAGGCTGTATTAGAAGGATTTTATGCCATAAACCCTCGTACAGTTCCACTCAGGCACTATGTGTGGAAAGCATCACCTCACGCCTCGGGCAAGCACCTCGGCTGATGCACAGAGCTGTTATTAAGACACGTAAGGGGCTCTGCCGTGAGCCATCTGCAAGGCTGAGCACAGGCTGGGGCTCTGAGAGCGCACACTTGTTTTACTGAAATACGAGAGCAGCTACCACCACTCCAGGGCAGCGCGCGGCCGCGGTGAGCGCGGCGGCCGCAGCGGTTACTCACCCAGGCCCAGGCACGAGACTCTCAGTCCAGATTTTCCAAGGTTTCTAGAAGGAAAAGAAAATAATTAGAAAATATTGTTAAGCCCTCAAGGGACACACAACTTAAATAACCCAGTGGGAAACCAGCAGCCGGAGAAGACAAGACCCTGCTTTTGCCCAAATCATCCGTTCTCCTCCGAAAGGGGCATATCCCCTCACTGGGGATGCCAGCTGCCCAGTTTGGAGAAGGGTGGGTGCACTGCCACCATCCTTTGCCTCACTGGGCTGTGGGAGAAGCTCTGAGCACTCGTGGGGCTGGGAATAAACCCAAATACATTCAGATGTATCTCACATCAGACATCGTTTGGGGTCCCATGCATAAGGCACACGCATTCCCTTCACTTTCATCGTCATTTGGTATTCGTTGTAGTAACACCGATTAAAGTGTTCACCTTATTCAGCTTCACATTTTTTTTGTTCACCCTCACGCTTGTCAAAACATTCACATCCATCACAGCAAACCCCTGCTCTGGTTACCGCTGGGGCTCCCAAGCTCGTGGATTCCCCGTGAACAAAACACCCCACGGTTTCCCAGCCCGAGGGCAGGCGGCAGCTTGATCCCTAACACCGCCTGCTTTGCAACCTAAGTGAGACAAAGTTATCACCCTGCTCCCCACCTCCCAGAGCCAGGCTGGAGACAAGATAATTAGCCCTGAGGCCATGAAATGTGCCATACATTAAACCCCAACCCTAACTGAAACCTATTGCTGCAGTACAAAATACCCTCTTAATTATACCCTCCTGCTTTAACCTTTACGTTAAAGCCAGATCTGTGCAATTTTTTTGCCAGATCAAGGTATAATTTGGGGACCATCTATCTACCTTCCACTGCAGAGCACCGCGAACAATCACTGCACTTTTTGCTATTCCTAATGAATTATTTAAAGCCAAATAATAAAAAAATAAATTAAAAAAAAAAAAAAGCCCTGCTCACCCATGGTGAAAGGGGTCGGACAAAGCACATTAGCACAGGTCGTGCCCGGCTCTTTCAGCTCCTTCTCTTTTTACACGCTTGATTTTGTGGCCATTTCGGGTGTTTGCTCCTATGGCACAATTTTGCACGTGGGAGAGCCACCAAAGGCATCCCCGGGGAGGGCAGGGTACCCAGCCCCGCTGGCGCAGGCAGCCCCGGGGGCAGGGGTGCCCACCCTCCCTCCCGCCCCTCCCCAGGGCCCCCGAACACCGCTGCTGTACCCAAAATTTAGCGCTGCTAATGGGAGTTTAAAACTTAAGGAGAGCCAGGGATTTGTCCTCAGGTAGATATTTTAAAAGCTAGAGCTGCATTTCCAGCACTACGAGCCCCACAGCACAGCTGGGGCAGGCACTGACCTGATTTTTTTTTGTTGTTTTTTTTCTTTTGAGTGAAGCACAGCTGGACCCCTGCGTAACAAAACCCATCTGTGCACAGAATAGGACAAACAATGCCCATCGTCCCCTGCTCACCAGCACAAAGCATAACCCTCAAAGTTAAAAGGCAAATACCCGGCAGCTGCCTGCGTGCTCCAGCCAGAGCTGGAGCAACCCTTCTGCCAGGGAAGAAGAGCCTGCGCTCACGGGATTGGGATTTCCACATTACTTCTGGAGACAGCCCACCCGCTGCCTAATGCTCTTCAGTGAAGTCAAGTGCTACTGCGCATTTCCAAACAGTTGACGTTTATTTTCTACAAGAGTTTTTTTTAAGTCCTATTTCTCACTGAGCTATTCGTTGCCTTTCAAAGTCCGGCTCTGTCTCTGCGCAGGCACATGGCCGCGAGGGCACAGCTTGGCCATGGAGCTGTATATAGATATAAATACATATATACACACATGTATGCTTTATATATACCCCTTTTTTTATATATATATGCATATACATACGCATATACATACCCTTTATATATATGCATATACAAATGCATACATACACAAATACACAGTGTGAGTGAAACCCTCTGCTGTTCGCACGCATTTATAGGGTACACCACACCCCCAGCAGCGGGGTCTGCCTCAGGGTCTCAGCCCAGGTACCAGCTGGCTGTCCCTGTCCTCCTTCCCCGCGGCTCCCCTGTCCCCCCTGTGCCACAAAGCCACGTCCAGGCTCGTCCCTCCGCACGCCGGGGACCTGGGGGGTAAAGTATACACACATGGGAACCTGGTTTTGCTCCGGAGAGCGATAACCAGCTCTTTGCAGAGTCTGGTCTACTAACAAAGCTGGGCAGAAATACTGTGTTTGAATTTCCAAAGCTGTCTTTGCCATTTACTTAGCGTACACATGACCTGGGTACTTGGAAAATTTTATATCTATAGTAAAGAGCTGACACTGAAAATGCCAAGTCTTTGCAGTGCAAGATCCCTCTTGCAAAATGAGCTCGGAAGCTGCTCGGCAGCTCAGGAGGAGGTTGCCTGAGCCCGCGGTCCAGCCCGGAGAGCATCACCAGGTCGCAGCCCCCAGCTACTCCCATCATTTTCAGCCCTCGTTTGCCTGCGAGCCCTTCACTCAACCGCACGCTCTGATGAACGGGTGGGCAGCCTGAAAGCAAAGTGGCCACATCAACACACAGAGCCACAAAACCAGCTGAAAACTCGGTCTGCTCGGGATGGCTCGCCTCCCGGTGCTGACCTCGTGCTGCTTAAGAGCACGCAGCCGCTGATTTGATTACTGGCCCTACAGCAGAGCAGTAATTTGTCTGAAATAGCAACAGTTCTTGAGACCTGCTTCTCCTCTACCCCCCTAAAAAATAAGAAAACACACCAAAAAACCAACCCCCAAAAAACCCACCAAGCAAAAATATATATATGTATACATTTACTTCTATTTTGCAGCTTCCAGGTGTATGTATATGTGTAGACATATTACACACACATATATATATACAGACACACATGCCCAGAAGCTGCAAAATTGCCAAGTAAAGCAAAATCAATGGTTGGTTTCTAAGTAACCTGACAGTAAAAGCCCTTTGTGCTTCCATTGCACTAATTCCCAAGTCTGAGACAATTAACCAGCTCGGTCCCCAGCAGCTGAGCCAGCAGCAGCCCATGCAAACCACCGAGGACGGCTGCGCTGGGAGCGGTGCCTGGAGTAGCGATTGGGACGGCAAGATGAGCAAACCCTGGCTCTGATGAAGCCCAAGGTGCCCAGTCGTCATCGGCTGCTCTGGCCGTGCAGGGGCTGAGCAACCTCCCTGGGCAAAGCTGCAGGAGTGCCTGTGCCCGCGGGTGCCAGGGCAGAACACCGCCAAACGGCTGCGGCTCCCCACCACAGGAGGTCGGTGGATCGACGTTATGGTCCTGGTTGCCCGTCTTTATTTGGCACTTGTTAATGCCAGGCGGGGAGGAGATGGGGCTCCCCCACAGACAGCCATGAGCATCCACGAGCGGCAGTGCCCGACATCCCGCTGGCGCGGCAGCCGGCGCCAGCAGTGCTGTTTGCTGCCATTAAACCAAGCCCTGTGCCTGCCATTCCATCGCTGAGCCCCAACCTTTCCTGCATGGAGCACGCAGCCCAGCCCACCTCCCAGATACCTAGCACCGCYGCCACTCCTGGCGTTTATGCTGATGCTATTTAATCACTCTTTCAGGAGAAAAAAAAGCTCTTTCCAAATTGGAAGTCAGTGCTGCTGAGGGATGAAGTAGCCATTAAAGAGGACATTGCAGGAGCCTCCAGTCTCCCAGGATCGCTTTGTCTAACCTAGAAGCAGCTGATTAAAAATCAGCTCTCTCATACATGCTTTTTTTGTTGTTGTTGTTGTTCATTAGCACAGCTATCTTGCTTCTCCTCTCGCCGATATTCAGCTTCCCTTGCACTTTGCAGAACTGGAGCAATTGCATTGCTCCCCACAAATCATTGCCCAACCCCACCGCACCCAGAGAAGTGCCAAGAGTTTTATCTGCTGCTGTACCCGGCTGCCCGGGCGACCTGCAGCTGCGCAGCTCGGCATGGCCCAATCCAGGACCCTGTCCCTCCGCTGCAGCCTGCCATGGCACCTTCCAAACAGCTTCTAGTTGCCAATCTGAAACCAGCTTCATTTTCTTTATCCCAAACTTACACCACGAGCAAGACCCGAAGGTGTTCAACACCTCACTCATGAACTCTTTTAAAACCAAAGCCTGAAGCCGAAGGCTCCTGCGCCGGCGTGCTGCCCAAACCCGGGCTATGGCAGAGCAGAGCCAAAGGCAGCCAAGCCTGGCCATGGAGAGACCTCCCAAGGGGACGGGATGGGACAGGGAAAGGTGCATGGGAGTGGGGGCAGCCCCACTGCAGGAAGGGTGTGGGGTTTTGTGGGCAGCCCCACTCGGTGCCCGTGGCAGGAGCCGCGCAAACCTCACTGAAAGCACCCGGGTCACCGAAACCTTTAATAAAGGACATTTATAGGACATATAACTTCACATTGAAGACCATAGGGCACTAACTTATTTTGTGAAGGGAAGGGACGCACCATGCTGTTTCTGCTCTTTGTAGCTCTAAGAAAGACGTATTTTAAACTTAATTTTAAATCTGTCCAGTTTCCTTCTCCAGGGAGCAGGACCGGGGCAGGCGAGCATACCAGGGCGGTACTGCCCTGTCCTGGTGCCAGGGGCTGAGCACACCAAACAGGGCAGGGGACAGCGAAAGGCGTGGGGACGCAAAGCCCCCGAGCGCCCAGCCTTGCACGCTGGTTTAACATAGTTCTTCTTTCCTGGCATAAACCAAAGGTGACATTTTCCCTGCCTGCACAGCCGGGAGCTTGAGCTAATACAACCATCCCCACGGCACTGGCGGCTTCGCCAGATTGCGCTGGGTTAACGAGTGCAGGAGATGAATGCCTGATTCATTGAAAACACAGCTCGCAACTCAGGGGTGTTGTTAAAAATACACCGAGGTACCAAAACAGCGTGCGGGGAGGGACGACATTTCCCTTGACTAGGCTTTTCCAAGCAGAGGGCACATCCATTTCCCGAGGAAGCGCAGGTTCTTGGTGGTGTTTGACGGGCAGCGATGCGGGGAGTGCTGCTCTGAGATGCTGGCATCCATGGCAGCATCCGTGTACCGGCAGCATCCGTGTACCAGCAGCATCCAGAAGCAGCTGCTGCTGCTAAACGTCAGCCAACACCACGCAAACAACCAGGCAGCATGTGCCAACAGCCCCGGCGGGGAAAAGGCTGGGAAGGAGGCATTAGCCCAGTGCCCGCCGGAGCCGGGAGCCTGCGGCTGGCAGGGAACGGCACCTTCCCGCTGGTACGGAGTGACTCGAGCAGCAGGACCCAAATGGGCGGCACAGACACAGGGCTGATTACCAATCCCTCTGCCACTTTGCAGGTCTTCACCAAGAAAATCAAGTTCTCCTTTTCTCTTGCTAGTGGAGAGAGTTGCATATACACTGTGCCTGCTCCATCATCCTCCTCCATCATCCTCAGGCTCAGAGCCGCAGTCTCTAGTATTGTACGGATTTTGGCCGGGATGAGCTTGGGTTCTTTGCCTGGTGGCCTGGCAGGCAGCGCCCCAGCTGAGCAGGCATCAGGTCCGCAGGTGAAGGGGTTATTTCAGCTGCACAGAGACCTGGAAAATCTGTGCTCAGCTGCCCGTGCCTCTTCCCAGCCTGCAGCAAGGAGCAGAGCCTCTGCCTGGGCAGCAATTATCGGGTCCCTGTGACTCAAGGGCATGAAGTGCTCTCAGATTCTCTTTGGTGACTGATTCCCATTCCCATCCCCCTTGTTTCCAGCAGACGCACCTCTCCGTATCTGTGGCTCCAGCCCCGGCTGGAGGCTGGGGACCAAGCGTGGCTCCCTGTGCCCCACCACAGCTGCTCATTTATAAATGGAGAGAAAAAACCACAACCAAAAACCACCACCCAGCTTAGTTTTTAAGCATGGGAGAAACTATACTCAGAAAAGATACTTTGGTTCTGGACCCAACTGTGATGCTGAATAAGCCTGAGGTAAATATTTTGCTAGAAACAAGTGGTTAAACAAGACAGGTGCTTACGGGCTGACAACAGTCGGTGCAGGGACGTGGGGACCAGCCGCCACGAGCACAGCCTGGATCCAGCCCTATGTACACGCTCAGGGCTGCAAAAGCCTTCAGTTCCCCAAAGCTGGGGCGGGGAGGGGAAGGCATTTTGCTTATTAGCCACTTTGCTGTCAGCAAAGTTATGGGCAAAACCAAGGAAAATGCTAGATAGAGAGATGTATCAGATTGGAAGGATGGGTAAGAAGAGTTTGTTACGTGTCTGAGGAGCCAGGGTTTGACATGCCCGAGAAAGGCCAAGACGGCAACTTTTGACTTCAGGAGCTCTTTGGTTCAGCACCAGGAAGTCAAAAAGCGACACAAAGGGAAAAGGGGGGACTAACGCGTTCTGCAGAAATACAGAGGGGTGAGGAGAGCAACGAGAGGCATCTAGGATAGAGCCTGACAGTAAAAACACAGAGAAAAAATTACAGTTTTTCAAGTCTTGGGAACAAAGGAGGGTGAAATCCATTCCCAGAGGATTTTTCCTTTTAATGTGGCCATGTAAGATTAGATTGCGTCTGAAACGTTAATTTTGGTTAAAAAGACAAGAACCCAAGGTTTAAAATTGAGATGAATATTTGGCAATGAGAAGTGAGATTAATTTGACTGTGTAGCAATTCTAAACCCATTTAACTCCTTCTCAGGAAGGGTATTTGATGGGAATAACATCCTAGAGCACTGCTGGCTACCTGCAAGTCTGAAATCGTTCTTTGAATGAGGAAGAAAGACGACTTACAAGTCGGTTGGAAAGTTTTCCCCTCGTTACCTGTTTTGCTTTTAAAAGCCTTATTCAAGCTGCCCTGCAACCTTCCTAACCGCCCCAAGTGGCAGCAGCACCCCAGGGTATGCACGGGTATCACTTCATCAACACAAATCTGCATATAACAGCATAATACAAGGAATATCTCTATAAAAATAAACTTGGAACTTGCTACAGGTTGGGGTTTCATGGGCTCTCCCTGAGCTTGCCGAGACGGGCACGCAGTGGCTCAGGCTGAGCATGAAAAGGGGCACAAAGGACAAAGCCACAACAGCCTAATGGCAGGATTTTTTTTCCCTGTTTTCTAACACATAACAGCTAGGCTCATCTTGCAAAATCCAACCTGGCAGAGATGTGGGTGCAGCCCAGGGGGTAGGGTGCCATTCCTCTGCCGCAGGGACAGCCCTTTCTGGCCGTCTGCAGTGATTGCCCTGCTCACCAGAGCCGCCAGCTCCTCCTTTCAGACACGTTCCACTGTTTCTTCCTATTAGGAAGTTTCTGCAGTATTTAACCAAGGCTTTTTATTTCCTCAGTTCCACTCCATTATGCCGTTAGGAAAGCCTTTTGACTAGAACAGCTAGCTGCAAGCCTCTTCCAGATCTCCTCTGCTTAAGCCAGCTTTTTAAGTGACACTAAACCATTCCTTGCTGAAAAAACAGTCTGTCCCTGTGATGCTGCTGTCCCAATTAACTCACAGGGTACGTGGGGGGTGGCCAATTATAATCCCATGGTCGTTAAGGGCTCGCCTCACCAAGCCGAGGAAAACCTTTCCAAGTGAAGTTGCACGTGGATGAGAAGCACACAGTCCTTGCCTTAAACCAGCGGTGCCCAGTCTAGCCCCCGCCTAAACCTCATTTAACGTGGTACGGCAGCAAGGATTGCCAAAGACCTGAAAAATTCCCCAGCCCTCATTTTGCCTCTTGCGCTCACCCAATGCCTCCTTAATGGCTTTTATGGTAACTTTTAGTTTAATTATTTCCTCGGAAGGGTAAGTGCTGACAGTGCAGTCAGAGCTGAACAAGACCAAAAGGAATATATAATTTATGTATATATATATATATATCTTGCAGGCAACGAGACCTGCACAAGCCTCATGCCCCTCCTGCCTCCTTTTCTGAGCTGGGTTACGGGCAGCATCGCCGGGCTGAGCTGGCTGTCCTGGCAGCAAAGTCTCACTGTCCGACCTGGGGAAGAGGCGAGTTTTAGGAGGGATGTGAGCAGAGAGCGCCCAGGAGGAGCAGGCATGGGCACCCCGGGGAGCCGTGAGAAATGAGAAGAAAGCCGGAGAGCAGCACGGCCACGGGGACTCTGGGGAGGACGAGGCTTGGCTCTGGCAGAAGGTATCCAGAGAGAGGGTTTTGTAAAAAAACCACCACGGTGACATTTTTATGACTAGCCACTGATGAGGCAACACGTAACAGCACAGCCCTGCACCCCTGGCGACACCCCCAGACCTCACACCCCTCCAGTGAGGTGCCTGGGTGCCAGCAGAGGAGAAGGTCCCCATTTTGTGGCCGAGCACCTCGGTCTCCCCTGGGACAAGCAGCAGCTGAACCCACCCCGAGCCAGGCTCCGTGCACCCAGGCAGCTGCAGGACAGGGCTTTAATCAAGAGCCTAACTCAGCTCCTGCATTTGAAGCCCCACATTTGCATGGGTGCCCGGTACCTCCCACAGGCATTGGGGTAGAGGGGCCCCCCAAAACCATGCAGAGACACCCACATCCTCCCACACCGCTGGTAGGGCTCCCATCCCCAGCAGCAAAGCATCACCACAGGCCACATCTGCCGCTGGCACCACGCGGGCAGTGGCGTGGCACACCGGCACCCGATCGGGTCTGGGGGATTTTCAGAGCTGACAGTCTCTTTAATTAAAAGAAAAGGGGGAGAAGGCGGGGGAGAAAACACATCTACAAAGCAGCCCATGCCATATGGCAGGAATGGTATTTGTCTCCTGTGGTACAGGGCAGAAAACAATTGTAATTATTCACTTTTCATTAATTCTAGTGTAGGGGAATCAGTAAGAGAGCCTGTCAATGGCAGCAAATGCTGCAGTGCTGGAGGCAGCCGTAACACCAGGCTGCAGGGAACCACGAGTAGCCACCAAGCTCAGTCCCTGTGCCCAGGCAGCGCTGAGCACCCCACGGTCACTGTTGGCAGGTGCTTTCCCCATCCCTCCAGAACCACATCCAGCAAGGGGGGCCCCCAAAATCACACAGACCCAGCTCCTCAGGTACCCCAACAGGAGAGAGCACTTACCCCAGCACCCAGCCCTGCTGCAGAGCAAACGCATTTCCCCTCACACTTCAACAAGCAGTGGGGAAGAGTAATTCCCTTCTTTAAGACAACCTTCACCATTAATCTTCCAGCCCATCGCAGCACACCACACACAGCATCACCTGGATACCAGATGCTTCCCATCGCACACGGCTGGAAGAACAGCTTGATGCCCATCACAAACCCCCTGCACAAGGAGCTGAGCCAGCACCCACCACCCTCCCAGCAGGGATTTATGGTCTGAGCCACCTGTGCGGCTTAATCAACTCATTAACCTACAAGTGGTTCCTCCTATTGTTAAGGGACAAAGCAATGATAAGAAAATACATCCTGGTTATCCAGGTGGGAGATTTGCTTCGCTGCTGCCCTTCGTTATTCAGAGGGGAGAGAGTTTGGGTTTGGTCACTTCCATTAACGTGCACCCAAGTCAGCCCAAATCTTCCCTTCCCGGTGCCGGGCAGGGCTGCAGGGCTGCCGCACCATCAGGCGTCTGAACCTGCATCGGCCTCTGCCTCCATAACCCTACCGGGTCCCCGCTGGTTTGCAGAAGGGGACGTGGCTCCTGTTCAATCCAAACCCATCTGCCTCCACGTACGGGGTAAACTTCGCCCGGTGCCTGACACCAGGCTGAGCTTACCTGCTGCATCGTGCTTTAGCGAAGCTAAAGCTGATCCCAGCCGGGATCCCAGTCGGGATCAGCTCTGGGTGCTGACAGCTCCCCCCACCCTGTATCCAGCCAGCCTGGAAATACCTCCAAAACCGCCTCGTGTTTGGTGGAGGCTAAAAACAAAGAGTTTAAGATTTTCAAGCAGTAAGTGACAGTTGGGCTGCTTGGAAGACGAAGCTGCTGAGCAGCTTTGCTTCAGTCTGAGGTGCACTGAGCAAACCCTGCTTTAAGCTTATCTACTTCCAGTATTCCCATCTGTACAATGGGATCAGGATAACCATCCTATCTGCCTGTCTATGCACCCATCTATCTATCCATCTGTCTGCCTGTCTATCCATCTACCTATCTATCCATCTATCTATCTATCTATCTATCAATCTATCAGGAATGAGAGAGAGAAAGAGTGAGAGGTTTTTCTAAGGAAAAACATACGTTTTAAATAAAATCTGCAATAACACATACAATGACTAAAACATTTTCGACTCCACACCCACAGAAGAATCATCAGGCTTAGAAGAGCTCTACAGAAATCAGATAATGCTGTTTTTTCTTGTTCCAACCCCAGTTTCATTGCTCTGTGTCGGTGTTTTTGCCCACAGAAGCCAACCTCTACCAGAAATACAAAACCGAGGGGATGGATCCTGTGCAGGTTGGTCCTACCAAAGTAGCCCCGGTGGCAGGTGACCCCCAGGACCCCGTCTCACAAGCCCCGGGGGCTGCCAGGGAGGGACGGTGGGTGGGGGTCCCAGGTCCATGGGGGCATCGCTCGCCCCCCGTGCGGGGCACCGCCGGCTCCCGGTGCCCACGCCGCAGTGCCCACGGCCACGCCGGCGGCCTCGGCGCGAGGGAGGCATGCGGGGGAGGCAAAAACCAGAGCTCCCCAGGCATTTCTAAGTATTCCAGCGTGCAAAAAACATGCAGAGAGCAATAGATGGGAGGAAGGAGGCGGGATGGGAGAGAGGGACTTTGAACGGAACTGAGGGAATCGGGAAGGGCACAAAGCCAGCCCCAGGGAGAGGCATCGGCATCTTCAGGTGCAGAGACCTGCCCGCAGGTGTCTTGATGGACGTCCTCCACCTCCTCCACCAGAACGGAGGGGTCGGGGCACCCCCAGCACGGTGCAGCCCTCCTCGCAYGCCTGCACGCACCCCGATGGGTGTGGGTGAGCCCCAAGGCGGTGATACAGCCCTCCCCCCCCATTCGCTTAAGCAAAGCTGGGGAAATCATGACAAGGTTTTCCTGCATATCAACTGAAGACAGTTTGGCTTATTGCTACAAAAACGTAAAAAAAAAGTCACTGTTCCCAAAGCTGGCGGTGGGAAAACAACGTTGCTTAGAAACATCCCCATTAGTGCTCCAGAACCGTTCCTTTCTGCACAGAAAATGAATAAAATATGTAATTTGTTCCCTGAAAAAAAGAGGCTGTTTCAAGTAACAACAAAAACCTGACAAAAGCGAAGACCCTTTCCAATTGCCCTCTCCTGCTGCAGCACATCCGACGTCCTTCGCCTGTGACCTGCAGCGTGGGGAACAACAAAGTGTAATCCTGGGCTTCGGAGCCATGCTTGGCATTAGCGCTTCTGCTTGCTTCGTGCCATACGAAACCCTCACCGGTTCGGCTGCTTCCCACGTTAATGAACCCTCCTTATCACACCCCGCTTCTCTCCCCCTTCAAACGCCAGAGAGAGCCGCCCTGCACCCCCTGAGCAAAGGGAGCTGGTGGTGATTGCAGACCCCAACCCCATCCCCTGCACTAAAATGGGCAATGAGGGGCAGCTGTGGCTCCCCGAATTTCCCCGCTTGTACCCAGCAAGGCGGGGTGGGACCCCCCATCCCTGCCCCCTGGGGAAGGGGCTGTCCCTCGCACCAGGAGAACACCTGCGGGGTCCCCGGGACATGGGGTGCCCCGTGCAAACCAGCGCGACGTGGCAGGGAGGGGAAGGGACAGGCAGGAGAGGGGCCATCCCCCTCCCGCCCCGTCAAGCTCTCCTCTCCACCATCACTGAGCCTTTCCCGAGCCTTCCCGGTGCAAAACTGTTGGAAGTTCTGGGTGACACATCTCCCAGGTGCTCCCGGAGCTGTGATGTTGGGGAGACCTGTCCCTCCAGCACCGACCACTTCCACAGGGCTTTTGCTCCTCTGAACTTCTCCCAAGACACACACGCAGACATCTCCTTAGCCTGGCAATGCCAAACCAGAGAGCAACGAGGATACGGTACAGCTCGGGCTTAGCAAAGACACTCCGTATTTCTGAGCGCTGGGAAAACACACCATCTCCTGGTCTCCTCACAAGTCTCTAAGGTGACCTGTCAGCCTCCGCTCGAGCTCTGGAGCTCCGTGCCTCCCCGGGGGAAGATGCAAACTGCTTCACCGAAGGGTGCTCAGCTCCTCCTAACATCTCAGAGCCATGTAAATGCTATTTGTCACGATCCATCGGGCTGCAACAGCCCCCAGTGCGGGTTAGTCTTGCTGTGAACTGAGGGTGAGGCAACATGGAGGTGTTAATTCTCTTCTTTAATTAACTTGGGTGGTTTGCTGCTTTTAAGGCTGGATTTCATTTTGTCTCATCAGCTCAAAAAGACCCGCAGATTTTAGACAAGCAGTAGCTGCCCCTCAGCAAGCTCCGATGGCAGGAGGTTGTCTCTAAGTGGTGTGGGTGGGAAGAGAGAAAAATAATGGTTTCTGTCTCCCATTTTGCGAACAAAACACTTCACAACACGCACAGCAGTTTCCACTAAATTACCGCCCGTATTAGCAGTAATTGCAGTGATGCAGAATCGCAGCTTTCCACTGTTTTATGTATTTTAAACCCGTTTACTTGCGCGGAGATAACAGAGTGAGGAAGGTCTGTGTGCCGCTGGGATGCCTGCACATCCTCAGCAAGCTTGGGTTACGGGCAGGTGCAAATCACTGTACCCCGCTTCGTTTTGGGTAACGCTACAAAAATCGGCGCAACGCCTCACCAGCCGCGTTCGCTGCTTTCTGTTGATGCTTTCAACCACCTTTCAAGTCAGCATCGCATTCTACCTAGAAAATGGTTTATCGCAGGATGGGGTTTAAAACCTTAGTTCTTGAAAAGCAAGAATGGTGATTTTTACCCAGAGTCCTACCGAGTATCTCTAATACAAACTACCTTCCTGTTTGCCCCTCAGAAATATTCCCCGTTTCTAAATGGAAGTTGTTTCACCCTAATAGGAGTTGACGGACCACCCGAGCCGCCCCACACAGGCACGTCGGAGCAGCACGGAGGCTGCTGGCAGCACTTGTGCATCCCAGCGGCAGGGAGGGGGGACGGGGGGCGGCTTGGGGGTTTCCTCTGGGAAAACCACCTTTTGCAGTGCCGGGCAGGCTGGAGGCAAGCTCAGCCCTCCAGGCAGGCCAGACACGGGCGCTTTCGCCCACCACCCCGCAGAGGGACCCCCGGCTGAGACGGACCTGCGGTGGCCGGCTGTGCCCGCAGTGCCAGGCTGTTCCTATGCCCAACAGCCCGTGGCCACGGGACCTTCGGATGCTCAGACCAAGGCACCGCATCCGAGCAAAGGCTCCGTGCGTGGGCAAGAGTCAAGGACAGCTTCAAGCCATAAAGCTGCAGCAAAGACAGAGATACTCCTGGCTCTGATGAAGCACTGACATTTATGCAAAGCATCAAATCTCAGGAAATTTTTAACTCTATTTTCAAATAATAAGAAGCATAGACGAACGTGCAAAGCTGTAGCAGAAGCTGGACCAGCATAGATGGCCCAACAGATACTTGAGTGAGCTGAAAACACAGATTTATTTCCTTGGTTGAGCACATACATTCTTAAATTTGCTTTAACGTTCAATCTTACGCTTGCAGTGTTTGACTGTGCTTATGTTTGCTGCTTTGCAAACCACTCTGTAATCTCTTCTACCTAAGATGTTATAAAAATAAAATAGGGTTTGATTTGAATGATGCACGTCTGCAGTAGCGTGGTGAAGGTGCACCCGGAGGAATGATGCTTTTCTAAGCTATTTCAGAGCAGAAGTGGATGGACGACACGGTCCCACATGCTCCTCTGAGCATCTTCCTTCCTGTCTGGGTTTCTGCAGCGACATGGCAGGCAGTGGCTGCCCTGTGGTCCCCGCCACAGTAAAACAGGGTTTGGGGGGAGTTGGTGACTATCCCCACCACTGCAGCAAGTGATGTTAAGTATTAGGTCAATGATACAAAATAGGAAAAAAACCCCGTTACTAGTAGAATAGCTGCAGAGGCAAAACAGGACAGTATTGATCTGCTGAGAAGCAGCAGCAGCGAAGCCAGGAGGTGGGTCCTGGGCAACGGAAACCCCAGCTCGGCTGCAGGAGGGGCAGCCAGCCCAGGGGCGGATGGCACGAGGGGACGAGCAGGTGCCTAAAGGGCATCTGGCCCCCATTTCTTGGCTCTCTTCACACTTTCCAACTCATCTCCCGTACTCGTAGGGCCACCAGCTGCGTAGGTAGTCGCTTCAGCTGAAATTCCCCAGAATTTTTTTTGGCTGCATCCTCAGAAAAGTTGCAGATGACGCATTAAAATGTAGATTAAGGCAAAATAGATGGGCCGCAGCCAAGCACAGGGACTGCCGCGCGTGGCTCTGGCAGACGTGCTGGCGTGCTCAGCCTCCCCGCGTGGGATCTGTGCCATGAATGAGGCTCCCGCATGCGATGCTCCTGCCCGCTCCCTCCCTCCCGTCCGAGCTCCTGGCGAGCCCGGCCGAGATGCATTCTGCTGGGCGGCTGGGTGCCGGCACCGGAGCGGAGCCGCTCGACGCCCCGGGCTACAGCCGACCCCCGGGGACACACGCTGCCCGGGCAGCCTCTTGCCCGCAGCTGGAACAGAAATGGTTGCGGAGAGTTTGCTGCGACGGCAGCATCTGCGCATCTCTATTCGCAGAGCTGCCCCGGCGGGGAGCGCGGGGTGGGGGTGCCGGCGCGGGGGCAGCGCTGGCACTGGCATTCCCAGGGGAATAGCTCTGCCAGAGGGGGCCCCGATTCCAGCAAACGCATCCTGGAACGGTGCACAGCCCACGGCTCTCCTGCCCCCACCACGTTTCATCAGCTGTGGGACCCAAGGGTGAAGGAGAGGAAAAGAAAAAATATCTGTCATTCTGCAGTGATGCATTTAAAGTGCAGAATTTCAAATGTCTGAAGGAATTACGCTATCCTTGCAAAAAAAAAAAATCAAGATCTTAAAGGTCTTTTCCAACCTTAATGATTCTATGATTCTATGATTCTATGATTCTAAGTTATTTCCAGAAATAAGAGAGGATCAGGGAGTTCTCCATCGCATCTGCGCAGGGGTTAATCCACTGCTTCCCCCAATCAGCCTTCCGTGGTACCCAACCCCATGGTGCTACAGATCTCAGAGGGCTGGACAAAGACCCAGCAAACCTGGAACATGTGCCTAACCCTCTTACGATGACCAGGTCGATTCCACTTTATTCATGTAGGAAATTAGTAAACAAATCATACCTGTGCGTAGGGTGCTGACTGTACTGTCACTAGTCAGCGCATCCCATAGGGTCGTAAATAATAGATGCCTGTTGCTCTCATTTCGGTACTACTTCAAACTGAAAGAGGCAAAATAAAAAATTTAAAACCCCCTCACTGTTTTTTCCTTCCCCATCCGTTGACCCACCTTGGAAAGTATTAGTCACTAAGCTGAAGTGATTGAATAAGCTGAAACTGGAAAACACATCTTTTCTCCACAGGCAGGAGAGGCTAATTCTGACAAAATCACAAGACTAACGAACGGGAAGGAATCTGAGCGGCGCTGGACAAACGCTGGGCGCTCAGCGCAGCTGTAAGCAGGTCTGCCCCGTCTGCAGCCGGGAGCATCCCGCAGCGGGGTCAGCCCAGGAAAGGGAGCCTTTTGCTTTGGAGGGGCAATTTATTCTTGCATGAATATTTAGGTAAAAGCTATTTGCATGAACTGTTCTAAAAATAAGCAGGCTGAGGCAGGGAGACCACTGTGAAAAATAACTGGATTTTTGTTTTAATTGCTGTGTGAGACTTTTACCCCTTCAGAGAGAAAGGACATTTTTGAGAGATTTTAAGTACTTCTGAAATCGGTTGCAGTCCGGTTTCACAGCCGGTGCAGCTGAAGCTGTGACCAGGCAGTGCTTGGCTTTTCTGGCGAATGTAATGCCAAGAGGAAAATATAGGCATGCCATAAAAGTTTTACAACTTCATACCCAAAATATTTCTAGAGCAGCTTGTTGTTAACATACAGGGCAGCATATTTTTTATGATGACTTACACAACCCCTTCGCAAGCAGCGTGCAGGCAATCCCCACAGCCTCAGCCCAGCTATCACCTCTCCCATGCCCTTTCTGTGCAAGGATGCCATCTCATTTATTGAATCTGAGGGTCTCCAGATGCATTGCATCCAGCTGAATTTAAGCTGCCGGCAGGCCCCGCAGTAGACTCTCACACCACTGTTGCGTGCTTTAAGCAAAAACTAAGCATCAAACACACACGAGCTTTCCTCTTTGGGAGCTGCTATGGGCAAGGCACCAGGACCTCGTTGGGGTGCCACGTACAAAGGGCCTCCAGGAACTTCAGGACCTTATTTTTCAATATGCTGCTTCTGCTTCTCAAGCCCTCTGTCCCATCGATTATTTCTGTTTGTTCTCCGAGCAGAGCTTTGCCAGAAAATAGCTCCCGAAACTTTTTAGCGTGGTGCCTGCAGAGCCCTTACCGAGCACCCGGCCACCCCGGGCAAGGCATCTCGGACACCAGGCGCTGCTCCCCACTCCCACCCACCTGCCAGGAGGTTTTATTGGGCTACAAAAATAGTTTGAGAAACATTTCTAATACATTCGAATACCACGAGGAGCAAGTCTTGGTTTGCTGAAGGGACGATGCTGCATCTCCCGCAGGGGATGCTGCTGGGGGGAACAGCGGGGGCATCGCTGCAGGACAGGGGTGCTGGGGGTCCCACCAGCCGCCCGGAGTGACCCGGCAGAGAGGGCACAGCCTGCCCCAAAAGGCTGCGATCTCTCCTACACACCCAGGGCCACCTCGCTCTCACGGGGGCTGCTGTCTTCCTTCATCCTCTCTGCCCCCTCCGGAGGGGCATACAGTGAGCACACCAGCGGAGGACATGGATAGAGAGCAGCTTCTGATCAACTTCTAAAACGGGTTTGTTCAGGAGCAAACACCTTTGAGCCCCTGCAGAGGCTCCCACCAAACACTGCTCTGACTCCTGCAGAGCGATGGGGAGCATCGCCTGGACCACACCCAAGAACAGGGGTGGGATAAGGGACGTGGTAGCCAAATCCCTCTGTGCATTAGCAAGATCCATCCAAACCATCCACTGACTTTACATCAGGCATCTACCCACCACTAAGCACCGCCAGCCCTTGGTTTGTTGGATATTTTCCAAATACTGAAACGCGTGGAAGTTTTGCTGGAGCAGGAGCTGTAGAAACAGCTCCACGGAGCCGTCCCTCTCCTGCCCCACTGCTCAGCACATGCTGAACCCCAGGCAAAGGGGAGATGCCCGCTGACTTGTAGCAGGGAAAACGTCACCCCAGCTTTAACCTCTGGGCTCACACCGAGTCGCATGCAGAGCGTTTTCTTTCCCTACTGAGAATTAATTTCTTAACAAACATGTTCTACAGATGGCGTTTTATAATGTTAGTCTAAAATAAAAATAAGCGTGCTCAAAATTCAAATTGGATTTTGCCAAAGCAGCCATGTTAAGATGATACATTTTAAATATCTTCAACTGTGCCCTTCACAAGTAATTAAATTAGCAGTGTTTCTGGTATTACATCTTTTCTTCCAGCCATTTAAGCATTAGATTAATGTTGTCATGCAGATTTTAAATGGAAAATACCACGCTGCAGGGAACGGTTCGGGACGAGCAGAGCGGAGCAGGGTGAGTTTCAGCAGCCGGTCGGTCAGGAACCTGCTTCAGCCACCGCCGCGAGCCAGGGAGCTGCCCCATGCTGCCTCATGCCGGGGGACAGCCACCAGCCGCCACTGCCCCCGGAGCGTGGACCCCGGGCCCGGGTGGCAGAGGGAGCAGCGGTGCTGTGACAGCCACCCACCGGGGACGGGGACAGCCGCCCAGGCTGCTCCCGTGCCCTTGCACGGCTGCCCTGCGCCCTGCACGGCTCGGCCGCTGGCGAGCTTTGAGAGGCCGTGCAGCTCACCACCAGAATACAATTGCATTATTTAAAAGCTTCCTTAAAATACCATTTTGCTTCTGCTTAACAAAACCAACATGAAAAGCCGCTCTTTAAAACACCATTTGTCCTTGAATTCAATCTTGTTCTCCTTAGCTCATCGCTTTCTCTTGGGATTAAAATGGGGGGGCGGGAATCGACGGCAGACCGAGCCCTGGCTTGTTGCTGTGCCCCCCCAGTGCCCCCCAGTGCCACCAGCACTGCAGGACAGGGTTCCTCTCCCCAGCGTGATGCAGAGGCCGGGACAGGCGATCCGGCGTCCCCAGACCTTGCTCCATGGGGAGAGAAGGACGCGGCGCTGGGGGCTGAGAAAGAGCTTGCACGCCACGCTCGCCGGGGAAGCGGGGACTATCACGGCGTAGCTGGGCAGAGATGGTGTCAAATGCTGACACCCGTCCTCTGTACAACGGTCCCCGCTCTGCGCTAACGCAGGCGCCAGCACGGCTCTGACTGGCGGGTATATAATTATCCTCACTGGAGGATATATAATTAAGCTGGTGGACAGATGTTTTCAAAATGCCTAATAAGTTAGAAACATTTTTATGAAGAATATTAGAAATATTCTTGGAAATAACACTAAAAATCCATTTTTCAATTAGCTAAAGTTGATGTAGGAGGTTCTTGGCCTGGTTGGGGCTCCGGGGGAGAGAGGGGAGAAGGAGAAACCCTGAGCGGAAGAAATCCCTTCGTGCACCCAGGGGAGCGGAGAGCGGGGCAGAGCCTGCGGACACGGCAGCGCTGGGCATCGCTCCTCCGGCAGCACAGCCACCAGCGGAGAGCTGGGAAGCAGCCGTGCTCAGCCGGGCAGGCACCACGGGGCAGTCTGCTTTAAAAAAAAAACCAGATGACTTTGCTCTATCTGAACCTGGAAGAGGAGATGATACATTTTCAGTGCTTATACTCAGCGAGACATCTGCAAAGTCTTCATTTACTGACGACATGAAAGCCAGGGAGTGAGCATACCTGTGACTAACCCCACGCACGGCTGTATCTTTAGAGTTTACATGGTAAGTAAATTCAAAATTCAAATCTAAAGCTCACTTTGTCTACGCTGGCTTTAACATCGCAATGTTAAACATGGCTTTTGCATCAATGTAATGAGATGAAAAAAGTCCAGACCACACCGAGCCCACAGCCTTACTTAGCAGCTACAAACTCCTGGAGAGCCATTAGGCATTTGAGAGCAGCACAAATTAGCACAGATTTTGTTTACTCAACTGGTTCCTTTTTCTCCTTCTTTGAGTTATTCCTGCCTTCTTTGTAGCCATTATAAGCTACAGTCCTGGGGGAAAACGCATTGTGAATTCAGTGTAAAACCATTCTGTTCACTGGATTGGTCTTAATTTACAGCAATAAAATGAATATCAGACAATGAGCCATAAAAATCAACCTGATGTGGAGAGCTACTGAAATAATATCTAATTTTATATCAAAATAATTGTGCCATTTGCATGTGAGTGCTTAAAACTACTCGTCATTGCAGCAAGACTTAAATAAACCATGGATTCCAAAATATATGAGGTAGTTATTATGGTTAATGCTTGTAGTATGATGCAGGGAAAAAGACACAAGTCCTGAAATACTGCAAAGAAATTTGTCTTCTGTTTCCAAACTAATCTTGCAGCCCAAACTGACCCGTGTGTTTTTTCAAACCTGGCAGGTTGGAAGTTTGCTTTTGACTCCTGCAAGCCCACACTACACCAGCTGTACGGGGATCTGCATACAAAGCGTGCTTTGCAATGCAATTCTAGCGTTAATAATACCACGCTTCTACATAAGAAATTTGCACTTTAATAAAGGCAGTGCAATTTTTGCTTCTAGCCCACGGGTCGCCCGGGGTACATTCAAAGGAGTGGAAGAAACCGCCAGCGATCACAGAGGTGAAAGTCATTTTCCTGATGGTAATCACACGTCTCAGACACAGCTCTGGGTCTTTGCGGGGCTCTGTCCCCCACAGGCAGCAGTTCCTCCTCTTCTGCAAGCGCTCAGCAGCTGTGCCGGCAGCCTCTCCGGGGAGGGGGAATGGCTGCGGGATGTTTCCCAGGAGCAGGTTTGCATTTTTCCCTTCCCAGATGACCCTGGGAGGAAAGGTGCTCCAGAGCATCGCTCCCTTCCGGGCTGGGACCTGCCAGCCCGCAAGGACTAGCAAGGTTTGAGTTAACCATAGGATTGAGAGTTTTATACCTGTTACATACCTTAATTATGTTTGCCAGCGGGTATTTATTTAGGCAGAAAAGTGGGATGAGGAATTCTTTGTGCCGTAGTATTTTTATTGTGCCTTTTAATATCTGTAATTGGCGTGCAGAGCCAATGGAGCGCTGCTCTGACCCTGGCTAAGTCAAGCACGCAGCCACCTTCCCAGGAGGGGGAAGAGAGACATCCCACCGGAGAAACACACCCACCGCTGCGATGCAATGCATTAGCAGCTCTTTATTAATGCGCTTCGACAAGAACCTGCAATTTCAGGCACACAGCGAACAAAAAAAATGCCTTCAAACTGCAGAGGAATTTTTAGCCAGCAGGATTGTAATGACCTCCGCTGGAATGTGGCCAGGGCACTGCCTCCGTGCCACCGGGGACGCTGGAAGGTCCCACAGCCTGCAGCCTGGCAAGCAGCAGCACCCAGGCAGTGAGCCAGAAAAAAACCCAAGTAAGAAAAGGATTGACCAGGCCACCCTGCACCGGGCTTGCTGTAAGCACAGGCACCCACGATTTCGAGATCTACCCGTTGCTCCGGGAGAAGGGAGCGGACAGGCAGCAGCACCGCGTGTCCGGCCAGCTTGGTCTCCTCCAGACCCTTTGTGTGCATTCGGGTTCATGCCGGTGCTTTGCCCTCCAGAGCAGCGGCTGGTGCTGAGCGGGTAGCTGAGCACTGCGGCACAGATGCCAGGGAGAGCTCAGCACCTCCCGGGTGGCCGGGAAAGGTCTTTCGTTGCTAAAGCTGCTCCAGTCCTTGCACAACGCGACACGCAATCCTTGCACAATGCGACACGCAATCCTTGCACAATGCAACACGCAATCCTTGCACAATGCGACACGCAATCCTTGCACGTCCAGTGCTCGGAGACTGCAACAAACACCATTTCCCCTACGGCACCCGCAGCAGCAGGGCAGGTCCCCACGCAGACCTGACCGAGCAGGGACGAGGTTCCCAGGCTGGCCTCCCCGCACGGGCTGTAATTACCGCTGCCGCCTTACAGCTCTGGTAGCCATTACTAACGCCCGTCCTCAGGGACCTCTGTGGCGCAGGCAGGAGCCCCAGCGTTGTGGTGGCATGGGCATGGTGGCCATGAGTGGCTCGTGAGATGGGGCTGGGCATCCCACATCGGGCGGGAGGATGGGTTTCCCCTTCAGGGGATGGTGCCCGGTCTCTCCACACCTTGCCCCAGGCTCCACACCGGCTGCAGGGTGAGCACGGACTATTGACTCCACCAGCTTGCCTTTGCAGTTAAAAAATTTTTTGTTTAGGCTCGCACTGGAGTTAATGGTCAAAGCTGCCGCCATCAATTATTTATGAACACAAATAGATAGTTGAGTTTTGTAAATTGGGTCCCTCGTGCCCATGYGCGGGCAGAGCTCTCATAAAGGGCTATTTTTGAACTGCTGACGGCCCCAAATCGGCAGCGCAGCGGATGGAGCCAGAGCTGAGTCCCGAGCCCTGTGCGGCTGAGCTCCCTGCCGCGTCCTGGGCACGGACCAGGCTCGCGGGGAGCCGGGATGCTCTGAGGCGAGGCTTTGCCCTGCTGCGTGCGTGATGGCAAGGCTGCCAGTATGAGCACGGGAAGGCTGGTACAAGTCTCAGTTTGAGAAGTTGTTCTTTGTGGTAGCCGTGGCACATCCCCGCGCACCAGGATCAGGGCTGGATCCACTTTACTGACAGCTTGAATTGGGCTGACAATAAATTAAAAAAAAATATGGCAAATTAGGAGGGAGAAGAACCCAGGCTGTGACCTTCTGATGGTCCAAAGCAGGTGAAGACCCAGCCTGCCAGCCCTCCTCCCATGCTGCGCATCGGAGGGATGCAAAAATGCATCCTTTGTTTTCAGCAGCGGTGCAGCAGATTGCAATTTTCCAAGCCAAGCACTGCAACTACATCATTTTCAAGGAAAGACTTGAAGCGATCACAAATATTCTCCCCGAGCATCTGGGCAGGCTCACCAGTGGGACTGATCTGGAGCATTAAAAAGGATAAAAGGGAACAGCCCCTCTCCCCATTTGCCTTCTGCAGGCAGGAGGCAGCGGAGGCCGTCCCCGGCAGTGACAGCAGAGGTGATGTCTGGGGAGGTCCCATCTGGCTGATGCCACAATCCAACAGGGAGGTGGCAAAACGAGATTTAGTGAAGGAAAAGCAGAGGTTTGCTCACGYGAACGCCGCGGGAACGCACCTGAGTCCTAATATTTGCAGATGTTCCCCGATGAACATATTTATTCCCGTAAACTTTGTCTGTTACATTCCAATTCGGTCTCTGAGCTGGAACGGGTCCAGAAACCTGTCGTTCGATGAAAAGCCCCCGAGCTGGCTCCTCTCCCGCCCCCACCCCTGTCACRGGCGTAGTCGCTGTCTCTCCCTTTCACATAACCCCACTGGCGTGGGGAGCGCCTGGCAGCCGGGGCAGGCAGCGCCGGGCTGGGGAAGCGTCCTGGGAGCGGTGCGGGCGCTGCGGGGCGGCAGCATCGCTTAGGCTTTGCGGGGGGAGCGGCGAGYGGTATTTTTAGCGTAAAACAAGGGGCAGCTTAGCTAGCATGTCATTTGAAGCAGCACACGCTGTATAGCTTAGCATCAGGGACATAATTCAAGCAGAAAACGAATTGGGAAGGACTTCAGCTTCAAACGTAAGGGAGCTGAGGACTTTACAGGACTATTGTTACAGCCACTGGGAAAAGCCTTTGGCTTCTCCAGGCGCTGGATTTCCCTCAGACTGAGGAACCAGGCCCAGAGATGAACATGAAATACCAGCTCCGTCACCGTTGGTAGGTGTCTTCCCTAACTAAAGGTTATCTCAATTCAGCAGCATCGCAGCTGAGCCTGGAGGTTCACTCAGCTCTTCCTCCAAATTCCCCTTCATTTCTTCTCTTGGGGGAGAAATGAGCTCTAGATACAGAGAGATTTGGGAGCAGAAACAGGGATTAGTCATAAAGATAAAACATCAGCCTTGTCACAAACGAGATGCTATTCCTGATGCAATTCCCCAGGTCTCGGGCAGCCGAAGCCGGGGGAGCCGTCAGGGCTGGGCTGAACACCACAGGAGAATTCAGCCCTCCGTATTGAAACCTTATCTAGAGATAAGCCAGAAAGGATTTACAAAGGCCCAACTTTGGAAGCTGCAGGAGCATTTGTGTCACGTGGGCAGCAAAGAATTGCAATTACCCGGCGTGTCAGTACACTGATAGCGCCGGGAGCCTGCGGGACATCAGCAGAGATAACTGCTGACAATTAGTACACAGTGTTCATAAGCCTAACGAGCAGAAGCCACGACTTGGTAACAGATCATGTCTCTGAATGACATGATCAAAGACACGTCTCCCACAGATGTGCTTACGGGGGAAACTGAGGCAGGGAGGTGCAACAGCTTGGACAGGGCTGCAGGAGGGGAGAGGGCTCGCAGGGAGCTCCCAGCTGGCACCGCTCCACCGGCCCCCATTCCACCGGGAGGCCGCGGCCATCTGATTAAAGGACAAGTTATACTGATTTTGAGAGTTGTCTCTCTTCAGGCAGGACCCGCCGCCATCCCCCAAACACCACCCTCCCCACAGCCGGGGCCAGCCCACGGCACCCGGGAGCCAGGACTGCCGCCCGCCTGGGACCCCCCCCGAGCACTGAGCCTGCCCCGCCACGTCCCCCCCCAGCACCCCGACAGGCTGGGACCTGGCTCCAGGAGATATTAATCAGCATTTCTGCTCTCGCCGCAGGCTCGCCACGGGAGCGCTGCCCGGACCGCTTCCGCTGCCGACACCATGCCAGGGAGCAAGCGGCAGGAGCCTGCAACGCTCCTGCTAAAAGTTGGTCACGGCCAAACGACGGGAACAAGCAGTCGGAAAGGCCGGGCTTCCACTCAGGCAAAGCCTCCGTGTTATTTATCAGCCCTTCAAACAACTCACAGCAAATTACATCTGAGCATCCCATTCACTCTGCTTCCATACGCCCCGTCTATGCGGTTCCTGGAGAGTTAATATTGAAATTTTCATAACTACATCATTGCCTAAACCAAGCCCTGTGCTGAGCTGCATGCACGCTTGAATTTCATGTAACGGCGCTAAAGCCAGCTTGGCTTTGCATCAGTCCCGATGACAGTAAAATCAGCAAAACTGCATCCTCGCCCCGCGCCACTCCCCCAGAGCGGGTACGGCTGGCTACGCAGGAGCATCGGCCATTATTTGGTGGGTTGGGGACAAGCACGGCTAAAGTTGCCCAGAGCCCTGCCCGTGGAGATCCCCTCGTGCCAGCCGCYGGGTGCTCTGCACAGGGCTGCTCGTGGGGGCAGCAGCTCTGCCTTGGGCAAGGGGTGCAGAGCATCCCCGGGCTGTTCCCTTCTCCCAGCCCCAATAACGTCACCCGTTAGTGGCTGAAAGGCAAAAGCCAACCACCAAAGTCATAGAAATCCTTCTCATTTTCAGCTGAAGACATGACAGAGAAGCTTATCAGCTGCCCACACCGAGCACTTCAGACTGAAGTCACAGCCGTTCAGTATTTTTCCTGCCTAGGTTAGGAGGAATAAAAATCTGTAAGATGCATGAGGCATTTTATAAGAACGCCCATGATTTTTTTTTCTGCACTTCACCTAAAATCGGCTTTGATCTCATCTTCACTAAGTGAACCCGGTGAAAAGTCAGTAAGCGATCACCATGATGAAATGGTACCCCAGGCAGACGCTTCTTTTCGCTCCGTACAACATACTGCAAATGAACTTTTCCTGTCCAGCCTCCAACATGCTTTGCTAATTGATTTTTCTGCTCATTAGTACCAATATAAGTTATATTGAGCACTTAATAGAAACCATCTTAACACCACTGTCATAAATTCACAATGTTGTATATAATCTACCCAAGTGGTTTTTGTATAAAATCACAAATACACATGCCTGCAAAAACATTAACACCCAAATGCTATTCAGTTATGCACAAGTTTAAAAATCTATTAATAACCTCAGTAGAGAGCTCCTCTGCAAAATCAGATGCATCCAGGCAGGCAATTCTTTAGAGGCAAAGTAAAGAGCTATTGCACTGCAACATAACAAAGAACAATACCGTGACCATACCTATATTTCATGCCCGTTTGCTTTGCGGTGGATTCTTTTAATGAAATGTGGTGCTGAGGGGTAAATGTCCCCAAACTGCGAGCAATAATAGCCACTGTCCGAAATTTTGCCCGGGCTGCATTCACTACGTTCGGGGTAGTGGTGTTCTGCTTGCTGATGAGTCTGTCTTCACCATTTCGACTCTTCAAGTTGTGCTCTGTGCAGGCGATGGACACTTGCATCGCGCCCTCGGTACACCTTTAGTCACCGTCCGGGTCGCAGCCAGAGCCCCCGGCCGCCCTGACGCGGGCTGCAGGCTGCCCAGCAGCGCGGGGCTCGGTCCCAAATGCTGCCGAGGAAACCTGCCGACCTTGAACTCACAGAAGCAGCCGAGGCAGCGGGGGTCTCCGGGGGAGCCGGGCTGCGTCCCTGCGATGCCAGGAGGAGAGAAGCCCCGAACTTGACAAAGCAATCGCAAGAGCAGATTTCAGCTCGCTCTCAGATCTCCCCTTGCAGTATTTGCTGCTGCTCAGACAAAAGCATCCATCCAGTCAGGTGCTTTCAGAAACACAAAGCTGTTCCTTCATGATGAACCGACAGCACCAGCCGCCACTCTGTCTTGATGCAGGCTTGCTTCTGGTTGCCGGTTTTAAATCAATGCAGGCATGCTGCAAGCGCTGGCTCCGGCACGCGCTGGACCACGAACTGCTGAACAGGCAGCCTTGCCGGCTGAAGAACCATCGACTCGCCAGCCAGTCTCTAAGGACCAGCAATATCCATCGGTTCTCCTTTGCCCAGATGAGCAGACCGCTACATCCCACCCATCGCAGCCCGCCCGAGTGCCGGGGCTGGCAGCGGGCGCGGGGGGCGGCGCAGCCCCGGCTCCGCAGCGRCTCCCGGGATCGCCCCGTCAGGAGCCTGCGGGAAGCATGGGAACGGGGCCTCCTTTGTGCTCAGAGGGAAGGCAGGCGCTTCAGGCAGATGCCTCCTGCAAAAATAGCTGCCGGCATCGCTAAGCAAGGAGAGGACCTCTTACAGTGGGGGACAATTCAATGTTAAAATGGGCTAATTATGAAAAAAAGAAAAAGGGGGGGGAGGGGGAGAAAAATTGCTCTGCTACAGCGTGCCAGTGAGTTAACACATTAATCCTGTGTTTCTGGCACCCGGAGCCGCCGCCTGCAGACCCACGCTCGCAGCAGTGCCAGGGTTAATCCCTTCTCCCCCCAGCATCGCCAGCCGAATAAGCCGCAGCGCAAAGTCTTTGAACCAAGCCATCCCTGTCCCTTGGTGCAGTCGGGGCTGCAGGCGAGGCAGGGAGCCCAGCTCCGAGCCGGTAGCTCACCGGTGCCCACCACCATGTGCCATCTCTCSCAGGGTGCTGGCTTTGGGTGCTGAGGGCAGGGGCAGCCCCAGGACCCCTGGGCTGGGGAGCTGCTCACCAGAGCAGTGGGAGGGCAAGGCAGGGATGGGGGTGGTTTGGAGTCACCCCCAGGACCCCTGCCCGTCAGTGCCACCCAGCAGAGCCGCCCTGGGGGAGGACGGGTGGTGGGGGGCGGTGAGCAGCGGTTTGGGCACGTCCCGGGTGCAGACCCACGGGAGAGGGTGCCCATAGGGTGTGCATGGGTGGCAGTGCAGAGCGGGTGGGTGGGCAAGGGCTGGGGCTGCAGTCACCTGCTGTCCCTTCCCCAGCCCTGCATAGGCCGGTGGGAAATGGTCCACGGGTTCCCCACACCCCATTCCTAAATCTGCCTCCCAGGAGGGCTGGGGCGAGGGTGGGGGCACCTCCGGAGGTCCTCTCACCCACCTCCTGCTCATTGCCCCGGCTGCCCTGGACCCTGTCCCCCTGGGGTGCAAGTAGCTCCGAGGCTGGAGACCCCGCAGCCTCTCCGATGACCTGCCAGGCTCTCTCCTGCTCAAGGCACGTGAAGGCGGAGCAGGAGTAGTGGCAAGAAGAGAGAAGCTGGAGGTGCTGGTGTGGCGATGACGACCTGTTTTGAACTCAGGATGACAAACCTTTGATTTCCTCCCCTGCAGCGGGGGCACACCATGGTTTTCTCTCCCTGACCCATCCTGCTGAGGAGGGGGAGTGCGAGAGCAGCTGGGCGGGCAGCCGGCAGCCAGCCAAGGCCACCCACCACCCAGGGTGACAGAGTGAATAGCTTCTGATGATCTCTTTGCAGTTCGTTTATCTAATGTCTCATTAACACTTATACAGCACGTTTCTTTGAGGATGGAAAGCATTATAGCAGAGTAAAGAAGGTTACTTCATGATATTTTCCAAAAGATGATTAACAGTTAGTCATACAGGAGACCCACAAACTCCCAGCCGTGAGCGGCCCCCTTGGGCTCGCCCTCAGGCACGGGTTGGGGGCAGACGGACCCCTTGGTGCCAGGTTTGGAGGGAGGGAGGGCAGGGCTGATCTGTGGGGTGGAAGTCAGAAAGCTAAGTAATAACTACCTGAACTAACCGCTGCAAGGCTCTGTCTCAGACACAAGATTTACCTTTGAGTTTCCAGACATCTAATCAGTGAGTTAGTATTACAGATCACAAATAAAGGCTGTTAGATACCCAGAAAAGAGTGTGTCATCTGGAGGCACAAGCCACGGGGTCGCTGGTGGTGGCACCCACAGGGCTCTGCCTTGACAGCGCAGCCAGCCCAACGCAGACAAAGCACCCACTCGGCTTTCGGAGCCCAGCTTTGCATTTCAGAGCCCAAAGCAAGACTGACAAAACCGGGATTATTTCTCTCTCTGATGGACATACAGCATCCTTTGCTGGGCACAGATATTTCAAGATGTATTTTTACATCTTGTTCTATATGTGTCTGGAGAGCTCCCGTCGCAGCCAGCAGCTGTCTCTGCCGACACTGCCAAATGGTGTGACTTGGTCCTGGGGACATGCCCAGGTCACTGTCACCCAGGTCCTGGTCACCGTCCCCGCTGCCACGGCTGTCCATGCCCTCGGGTGCCAGAGGAGGGCCAGGGAGGGGACAGAAAGGGACAGTCACGTTCTGCGCTGGCACATCCCGCAGAGCATATTAACTCAAGCCGTTTAGCTTCGGAGGGGTTACAGTCTCTGCCAAAGAAATATGTATTTAAATACGAGCTTCATTTCATTTCCCTGAACAAGATAATAACTTCTAGACTAAAACATTAGAATAACATAATTTTGTATCATGAAAATCCTGAGCTTATAAAACAAGAGGTACGTGACAGCCTCGGTGGAGGACGGTGCTGGGGTGCAGTGGCGGCTCAGGCTCAGCCTCGAGCCCCTGGCCAGGGTCTCCGTGCCGCTTCAGCACCACCAAACCGCTACAGATGCAGCTATTTGCCAAGACGTACGTATGCATTTGCCCCCTGAGGAAGATGACAATCGCTCATTAAATAACTTGCTCAAAATGCTTCATCAAGCAAATCTGTTTTAACACAGATGCTCACGACCACGCTGGCGTTGCTTTTCCTGTGATCCCCGTTAGCCCCTATCCCAGGARCTGCTGCATCCATCCTGGGGTTCAAAATAAAGACAAGAGTCAAACACAGCCCTACAGCAAGCAGGATGCTTAGGCAAGTGCAGAAGCCAGGAGATGTTCTATGGCTCCTACACAAATACACATTTCAATGCCCTGAACAGTCTGTTTCTTTGCCCAGGACCTTGCAGGGGCGGGATGACGAGCATCGCTGCGGCAAGCAGAATGGAAGCCTCCAAAAAGGAAAAAATACTTTATTCAGACCCGGTCCGGTCCCTGCGGAGGCACCGAGGGGAGCTGGGGCCGTGCAGCTGAGCGGGTGATGGATGAGCCCTTCCCCGGTGCTCCCCGCAGGCAGGGCTGGCAGCGCCGGCCGAGCCGGGGGCACAGGGCTCTCCGCTCCCGGGGGCCGGGCAGCAGCACGGCTCTTGCTGTAACGAGCGGGAAAAAGATGCTTCTGCAGCCCAAAATACAAAAATAAAATGAGGTCCTTTGGTCTGGGTTGGATGAAACATTTCAAGCTGATGCAGACCTGGCCCTCTGGCACGGCTCAAGCTGAACACACGGTTTGCTTCTTTCTTTTTTTTTTTTTAAAATTTCACCTTCTGGTGAAGCAACTTTGAAACTTTATGCCAAGTCTGGCTTGAGGCTCTGCTTCCTGATGGCTGCAGCCATAGGCTATTTGCACTAATTACTCTGCCACGCCATTCTACCAAAGCAGAGCATTTCACCGGACAAATATCAATTAGCATCTTATTAATTTCATTAAATTTAAGCTGATTGCCAGGTAATACCTGGCAATTACCTGTCTTTTCGGCAATACCAATATGCTGCATATAAATTCTGGCAGGCTCTGTCAATCTTTTAAGATGGCAGGTCTTAAGTTCATGCCTTTCTTGTGCTCAGACCTCAGCAGCAGGCTGTACTTGCGATAGCCACATACGTTAATTAAACAATACGCGCTGCACAGGCAACGAGGCCAAGCCGGCTGGTGAGCATGGGGTAAAAGGTAGAGCAGATCGCCTCTGCCTCCATCCCTGTGCCGTTCATGCTTTACCAAGTAAAACCTTTCAGTGCTTTTTATAAAAGAAAATGCTTTTTTTCATCACCAGCTGCAAAGTTCATGTTTCTACCTAAAAAACTAGACTGGAAATTTTCATTGATCTATATAAAATCTCATCTTTTACATAAATAATCTATTTCTCAACCTTAACCTTAATTTCTTACAAAATCRTCTTTCAAATTTTGAGTGCTGATAAAACAAATCCATCCCAGTGACCTCCCTGGGACACAGCACTGTGGCTCCGTGCCCGAGCGGGCGGGCGCCCGGGAAGGCTGCCCCACGTACACGCTCCGCACCACCCCTCACCGCCCAGGGACCTCGGCAGCTACCCGGCTCCTCTTTAATCCAAATAACCCATTTTTTGCTTTGTAAGGGAGGCAGGATTGGCACATCTGCAGGGACACGTGTGGGCTGTGAGCTGGGCAGCGACCCCCGGACGTTCTCAATAAATCACAACATAATTAGGGTACGTTTTCACCTTATTTCAGCTGGAGGTTTAGGCACCGTGGAAGACACACCGTGATGTTTGGCCGCAGGTTGCGATACAGAGGAGAGCTGGACACCAGCCACATGCAGCCAGCTACACAAACCCACATCCCTGCACGCTAACCAGCAATCCAGGTCACCAACAATGATGCCATCTCAGCCGGTTTAAGCTCTTTAACTTAAATTCTTTAACGTCGAAAGAAGACAACAACTTAATACAGCAGCGAACGTAGCACCCGTCAGCGCCAATGTCAGATGAGCCCTTCTGCAAAGTTTCTTTGCTAGAAGCCTTCCTTTTTAGCAATGCATAAAATTATTTTCAGTTTAGCTATTTTTTTGTTTAAGTTGTGTCTGCATATATATCATATAGTCGGGGGGAATGGTTAACGATACTTTCCAGTGCACTTGGGGGCTGTGCCGAGAGCACCGGCTGCTCACACCAGGTTACACTTGTGCAGCCACAAGCCTCTCGCAGGGCTCGTGGAAGGACTTTGCCAAGCCCCGTGGATGGGCCGGTGTCCCTGCCGGGTGTTGGGGACCTCCTGCAAGCTGGGGACAGTGGGTGCCACCGAGCAAGGTGCCTGGGATGCGAATCTGGAGGAGCCCTGGGGTCCCGAGCACCCCCACGCCTGCCTGCCAGSGGCTGTGTGCCCGCACCCCTCGGCTGAAGTTTGTGCTGACCCTCGGGCAGCGTTCAGAGAGCTGCTCCTGGCAGGTAAAGGGTATTTACTCCACAGCACAAAGCAGCCGTGTGCTCTTCCTGCTGGGGGTTTCTGGTTGTCCGAGCCCCATCTCTTCCAGGGCACCCCTTGGACAAGCGCATTTCGACATCCCCACCAGCCGCGCGGATGCTCCCCGAGGCGCTGCGGGCAGGCACGCAGAGCTCTTGGAGGGGGATGCAGCTCAAACTGCTTTTGTTCCCGATACCACGGCAATGCTATGCATAAGCAGAAGTTTATGGTTATCATTGCTCACTATGGCAGTGCAAACGATCGGTGTTGCATCATCACCGCATAATTGCATGCAACACTAAATGCAAAGTCTGAACCATTTTCCTGCTGCCGCAGAAGCAGCCTCTCCCCGCCGGCGGCCGCCCAGGCSAGGCTGAGAGCAGCTCTACTGCGCTGCCTTACGGGACCTCCCCAGCAGCACTCTGCACGCCAGCAAAACCASCACCTAGCCTGGCTCTTGGGTGTAAAACGCAGCACAGCCCTTAAGCAGGACAGAAGAAGTCACTGCTTCCAAGCTAGAGGCACATTAAAAGCATGATTTCAACATTCATGATAGAGTTTTAACCACGTTGGACATTTTGACAGGTGCTCAGCGGGACTTTGCATGCAATGTAATTGCATCAGCCAAACTTCGAAAGCTGCATGGAAGCACTAAAAACGCAGCCTGCAGCGCCGTGACGGCAGCATCCCGCTCCAGAAGCGGGGCCTGGGGAATGCAGAGTTCTGCCCTTGGAGCTTTTCCACCCAAAAAATGCCCTTCTTTATTTTATCTAACAGACCAGACCTCGCTACAGCCACCGCAGTCTGTCCACAGCTGTCTTTCCAAAATCCAGCGCAGATGTTTTAGGCAGTAGTCTCTGAGACTGGGCTTCATGAGAATTATCTTAATATACTGTCACAAATCCTTGGTTTTCAGATTTCCACATGATAATTCTTCTGCAGAACAGTAGGACGCACTCAGGGAAATTCTGTGTTATGGCCCAATAAAAGTTTCATTGGGCCATAAAAGCTCTGATTATAAATACAGCAGGAGCGCATCTCTCAGCCATTTCACTCCATCTCAATAGCTGTTTGAAAACAGGTTTCCTGCTGRGTTAATTACTTATGATTGCAGCAGTTCTGTTACATCTCCATAAATTGGGCTGATATGGACACCGGCAAGATAACGAGCGCTGCCACCCAGGAGAGGGGGGAGAAGAGCCCGGGAGCGACCTGGTGTTAGGATGCATCTCCCAAAAGGGCTTCCGTGGTATTAATTTCAATTAGCAGCCCAGGCCCTGCTGCAGTGGGATGCTCACCCGCTCAGCTGAGGAGTGGTCCCATCTGAAGGAGCAGCAATGAACCCCGCAGCGATTTGTAGCTCTTTCAGGGCATATCTAAACCCGTGAGGAATGTTTATTTTTTATAACAACGCTGGAAGCTTGGCAAGGAAATGAGCTGCAGAACAAAAGCACTGCGCTTATCTAGCAAACAGTTGTCATATTTTAACTGGTTTCACATGAAAAACTGAATTTGCATTCRTAATTGGACTTGAGGAAGAGTGATCAAAATTCCCATTAAATGTTTTTTAGTTAAAACGCATCGTTCTGGCAGGTTTTCAGCCAGGCTGGCTGCAGCGCCCAGCCCGGGCTGCCTCTGATAGCACAGAGATCTGTTATCAGCTCCAGCCCTGCGCCCGCCGGCCGGGCTCCGAGGGCTCCATCCTCCCAGACGGGACCGAAACTGGGAGCGTAAGAGCGCGGGCAAAGGGAGCCAGGCTGCTGGCCCTGCTAACACGTGCAATGTGTTAAGGCCAGGGTATAAACAAGGCAGCATCGTCCCAGCCCCAGGAAGGCACGCTGTGCGAAGCTGTAAATGCCGCCCTGCTCTTCCGCAGGGATAATCCCCAYGTTTGCGTTACGGATTCTTCAGGATGTGCTGAAACGATAAACGAATCAAAACTAGCATGAAAAATACACTAGCTTTGCTTAATTCTAATTAGAATTGAGCCAGATGCCAGCAGGGTAATAAATGTGTGAGAAGGCTTCCCTGTGGGCAGTGCTGCCGAGGTTTTCCGCTCTGCCCGAGCGGGAGCTGAGCCCCCAGAGCAGAAACCCTTGGCTACAGCCTCGCCACGGCTGCGCCAGGTCGCCCTGCAGAAATAAGAGTTTAAAAATAAGCAGCACCAAAGGAGAAAATTTGCCTGTTCCAACTTCCTAAACCCACCCTGTTTCAGAGACCTCCTCCTTTTTTTTTTTCTGTATGCATTTCTGTATGATGTATGCAGTCTGTACATCATATAGAGATCTGCTCACGAGGAACTCATGAACAAACTCCCATCTAATTTTCAATCCCCCCCGGGTGTCCAAGGCACCCGCTTGCCAGCCCTGCGGATGCTCATCTGCTGCACCAGGAGCACTCCCCGGTAYAGCCCCCAGGCACCGAGAGAGCCGCCTGCTACTGAAGAGCTTTGCAATAGTTATCCAGCTCTACGTAATATTAAATAAACTGTCACTTAATATAATGTGAAAGAATCAATACTGAAACTGAGACGCAGAGCTTTCCATGTCTTACAAAGAGGACGTAACCTACCGGGTGCCCAATTCAATTAAGCAGTCACTTATCCCTGCAGAGGAAAACATCCACCAGAATATTGCCTATATATTAGCTGCACTACCCCCCACTCCAAACCAGGTAATTTAATTTTTCCATGTTATCCATTTCATTTCTCAGATGACTGAAAGCCAGTGGCTTACAAGATGGGCTCCAGAAACAACCATTATTTTAATTTATTGTAATACATTGAACGGCATTAAACATGATTAAACCCCTTAGAGCTGCACAAAGCTCCATTGCACAGTACAAGAGGTTTTCTTGGGTTTTTTCCCCCCAGGCGAGGCTGGAGCCCCTGATGCGGGTATCCTGGTTACTGAGCAACGCATCCCGGGCCCAGGGGACAGGAGCATCCCTGGCAGCAGCAGCATAGTCCCGGGGAGCCCACCGACATCCCCGGGCATTCGGAATTGCCGTGCCAGGCTGAGGGACACCAGCCAGCACGTGGCCGCAGGTTGCTCAACGCTTTTCTCCCTTCTGTTGTCTTTCAGGGTTTTTGGAGGGAGGCGGCGTCAGGCCCCGCACTYCTCTCCCTGCGCAGCGCGGCGGGGCAGCGCCTGGTCCAGGGGCACCCAAGGAAGCGACGTCGGCGCAGATGCCTGCCCCGAGCACGGCCCGCGGCTGCCGGCCACAAACCAGCCTCCCTGCAGGAGGTGTTAAATAACAACTAAACTTTTTCAACTGCAATCAGCTTTTCTACCATAAAAATATAAAATAGTTAAAGGAAGGTGAAGAGTTAGAGACACGCACTGAGGTTGGCAGCTCGTGGCAAACAAGTGGGTTTCCATTTTGCCATACTCATATTCTAGACCACACATATGGAAAATGCAGACTTTTCCCTGATAAATTTATTCCAAATAAAGCTCAGCCCAAGCTATGTTCTTCCAACTTGTCTGTGCTTATTGAAGAGGAGATTTTAGGCAATTACATATATTATTCACGTCAAATATCACCTAAGCATTACATGTAACAGCTTAAAACTCTAAATTAACTTATATGAAGAAATATGTTGCTAAGGTCTTGGTCTTGGATGCTGAATAATACACAACTCCATTCTGCCCTTTTCCGGGACGCGCTATAGCAGATGGATGACTAATTATCATGCAATAACTTCTGATTCTTTGAGATGAGCTGGCAGAGGGTCAGAATAAAGGCGAGCTACAGGAGACCGTGTCGTTTGCAAAACTTTCTTCCAACGGATACCCCTTCAGCAAACGTCCCACTCTCCTGGGAACCTTTGGCTTTCTCTTGAGCTGCATCCTTCTCTGGCCAGCGAGGGGACCTGCCCTCTTTTGTGAGCAAACTAAATGAAAGCTGARTGTCTCCATCAGGGATTATCTTATGTAAACCAATACTGAATAATAAGMACTATTAAAATATCATCTTCCCAAATAGTATTTTTTTTTTAAAGAATTTTAATTCTTCTCCTGACATTCTCTCTTTCAGCTGCAACAACATTTCTAAGCGAGCGGCACAGGGTAAGAATCCCATCACCTACATCCAGCAAAACTGGCACAAGACCTCCTTCCCTGCATCGGAGAGAAAACTCTTCACATTGACCAACGCTCCCAAAATAACGAGAGGCATCTGTTGGAATTAGTCATTGAGGAGAATTGTCAYATCACCCAGAACAATGTCATTTGCTGAAATGCAGCAGATTACTAAGAATTGATCTTCARTCCAATTAATTTTATCATTGCCTTTTCACACTGCCAGGCTCCTCTTCAGGGAACGTGATACAGCAAAAACCGTTGCGTCAGCACTTCCTCCGCRACTTAGTTACTAGCCTACATCGCTAGCTAAAAAATTATCATTTCAGGACTTCTGGAATCTGCTTTTTACCTGAACAGGGTGACTTCTCCCACCGGGAGGTCTTGCCGGAGCAGGCTTTGGGACCGTTTTGTCTTTGCCCGGGGGTGCAGGCAGAGCTCCCTGCTGCCGGGAAAAAGCCAGGGACTGCGGGAACTCTTGAGCTCYCTAATTTTCCCTCCACTCCCTTTGGACTAAGGGGTAAAATATTGCTCTTTTCACTTCCAGAGCCCTCAGCAAAGGCTTTTTAACTTTTATTTTTGCACCCGARGCAGGAGCACAATGTACCTCAGAGCAGCGTAATGTCATTTTAGTAAATTAAATGCAAGGCGCTGTCAAGTCTTCAGGTGATCTCCAAGCACTGCCAAGCACTTCCAAGCCAAGGATCCGCTGTACTTCCCAGGGCCAGTGTTGGCCAGGCAAGTAGTCCCTGATCTCCTAGCGCATCCCAAATGGTATTGAACAACCACTTTCACACTGGAAAGGCGCCCATTTAATTAACAAAAGGATTTGCAAGAGGATCGTTACTTATTGCCAAATGCATAACCGCTCATTAGGTCCTCAGGGGAAAAGAATAATTACTCTTGCAATCTACAGGGTGTCTTTTTCTGCAGTGAAAAATGTGCATTTCATCACCCCAGCTYGGATGGGCAACTGAGGGCTGTCGGGGGGATCTGCATACCCCGCCTGTGGCTGGACAGCCAGGATAAGCAGCTCCCCCGACAGCCTCGCCGTGCCTATTTGGACACGCTAAGGACCCCCATGTACTTCACAAACACCCCAGGAAAAAATAGCGACCATGCTACTAGAATTACGGAAATGCTGTGTTGTCTTCTGGAGTCTTTCTGGCACGGCGATAAAGCCAAGCAACTATGAAAATGCACACTGAAAACAACAACAAAAAAAGCTTATCAGGCCGTAGCAGGTCTGCAGCAGGCAGTTTAGCCATGGGAAAAGCTGCCTTTCAAGTCAGCCCCCCCAGGCAGCAACACACAGCAAAGCCGGGGGGGCCCGGCCGCCTGCAGTCCCACCCGGACAGCGAGATGCAGAAATAGAAAGGTGGTCACCTCAGTCTGGGGAGAAACACGGAATAATAAAAATACATTTCAGTTGATCATTTTGGCTTGCTTAAACTGTAAAAAAAAGCAACTTCTGATTCAAAGACCGGTGCAAAGAATCACCCTGCTGAGCTCCATCGCTTGCTGAGCGTGCGGGGGTGATGCTGGTGCTCCCAGAGCACACGTAACCCATTCGTACTTGCGCCAGCACGACAGACTGCCCAGAGGAGAGGAGAGTCATTGATTGAAGGAGCATCCTGAAATACTGTAGTTACACCTAGTATTTTATAGCAGACAGGACTAGAAAGTGTATCTAGAAGCACCGAGAGCAGAATGCCCAGGAGCTCCCCACCCCAGCGCCGCTGCGGGGCACACGCTCCAGCTCGGCCCCGTGTCAGCTTTGTTACTCCCGTGTTATTTACTGCAGTCGGTCCCGGGAAGCGGCCGCAGGCTGGGGCCGGGCCGTGGGGCAGCCCCGCAGCGGCACCCCGGGAGCCGGCACCCCTCCTTCAGGGCTGGCATCAAACATAACCTAAACCTCCATCCGCTTCCCTGAGCTGGCAGCCATGTCCTGGTGCTGGAGTAATTCTGAGGAAGAGGAGAAAATTGCAATCCGATGATGAGGGGTCCCTGCGCCCGACAGCTCTCTCTTAAAACTAAGCTTGATTGGAATCACGTTGCAGCTTCGCCTCCTCTCAGACACGTCCTCTTTGGTTCTGCCAAATTCTTCCCAACATCCCCAGGTCTCAGAAGGGCACTTTTTATCCTGAATGTTTTGCCTTTGGAATCTGCTGGACTGGACAGAGTATCGCATCTCCAGGAAAGGTTCCTCTTTACATTACCCCAAGCTTGCACGCCCTGCAAATTCTGAATGCAGTGAAAACTCACTTAGTGTACAAACTAGGATTAATAACCGAGAGAGAAAATCAAGGGAATTCTCTAAGCACAGACTGAGCCACAGACCTGCACTGCCGGGGCTGAAAAGGGGCATTTTCTGCTCATACTGGGAGACCTGCAGTGGGAGGGACRGGGATGGGGCAGGAGGCGTAACTGCAGGGAGGGAGACGGATGTTGGAAGAGCAGCTGCCATCACATTTGGGTATTTGCTTCAATTAAGCAAAGCAAAAGAGTTGCAATTGCATCAGTATTGGCTTTGTATTGAAGACCGAAATCCATTTTTATCCCACCTGAACCGCGGCCGTCTGCGATGCCAAGCGCAGAGTCAGCATTGCCGGAGCGCACAGGGTAGTGATACAGAGACCCGCTCTCAGCCTGGCATTGAAGCTAACCTCTTCAAAGCCTTCACAGAGCCTGGTTTTATGATCATTTCCTAAAGGATGGAGCCTTGAAACAAACCAGCAACCTGACAGCTGCTAGAGGAGGTTTCGCTGGGATTTTCCTAAACTCGGCCCCGCAGCGATCCACCGTTCAGCAGCTTGTGTCAGTGCGACGTACGGCGAGGTCCCGATCTCAGCAGATCCCAAAGTCAGCCCTAAGACTCCCAGAAAAAAATCCGTTTTAACCAAGACTGCACGGACTGAGTTTCATCCCAGGGCACACACACAGACTGCAGACTTCAAACCTGTACATAAATATACCCATAAATATCCCAAACTTTCCAGTCAGCCCCCTGGAGAGATGCTGGATGCGCTCTGCACCGCCGATGCCGCGGCAGGGAGCGGCGAGCAGGCTCAGCAGGCAGCACCCTGCCCACGGAGCTGGTGATTTAGTCAGCATCTGGCAGCGCAGGCTTTCAAGCTGGAGTTTGACAGGAGCAGAAGGTGCATGAAAAGCAGTGGCAAGCGTGCAAATTCCTGTTGGGCACCGGCAGGAGCTGCTGCTCCGCACGCAGCTAAGGGTTAGCTGGGATTTACTGCTGCGGTGGTGAACTGGGAGGGCAAAATTTGCTGTGTCTTCCCCACAAGCCAAGCACCTACGGCATGGGGAGCTTCCTACAGAAAGGCGTGAACAACCCTGCAAGTACCAGCGGGCTGAATCTGAGCTTTTACCCGGCTTGGTTGAGGACTTGATACTGCAAAAGGAAGCGTGTGTGCATGTACGCGTGTACGTACACGTGTGTGCAGGCAGCACACATGTGTTTATCGCTGGCGATGGCAGCAAGCAGCAGGATCGGGAGCCAGCACCTTACGCGCAGCTAAAGAGCTCCTCCTGCTGAAACCCAGCCGGGACGATGGGGCTCACGCTGCACACAGGCTGTAGGTACCATTCTTCTGAAGGAGTAAAATGGGATTTCTTTCTTCAAGGAGGAAACACGACGCTACAAATGCCGTACACACATGCGGATACCCTGTTCACATCCTAACCCACACACGTCCCCTGTTTTCATTCTGTCCTCCCCCATTAGTGCATGGTATGGGCAAGAACCCTACAAAAATAACACAAAAGCCAAGGAGCAAGTGGAAACTGAAATCATTTGGAAAAAGCATAGACATGGGAATATCTGCCATCACCATTGCACTAGCTAGCAGGCACTATAGTTTGAACAGACTGAACAAGAAAAAAAACCYCACTTCTGAAAAATTACTCTGGCTATTAAAAAAAGGACATAGCTGGATGCGGCTCTATAGATCAATCTGCACAGGAAATAGGGAAAACATTAACRCTGTAAGCTATATCCCAATAAATATAACGCAACTGTGCTCTGAACTGAGCAGATTAGGACGGGATTACAGTGCAGGATTATAGGACCACATCAAGTGCTCTCATAGATTTTGCCATCTAAAGATTAGATATTTTAAAGCTTCGATGCATGAAATGAGCCTGACCAAGGGAGCCTGGAAAAGCAGCTATGGCAAGATGATCATTCCCAAATTCCCCTCTCTGTAGTAGCCCTGTGGGGGTATCAACATGACCCCAGAAGAAGGGACAAGGGATGAAGAGTGCGATCTGCCTGCTCACCCCCTGCGCATTGACCCGTCTCCTGTTGCACAGCGTAAGCACAGCCGTACCGGCGCAGAGCAAAGCATCCCTGCGGATCAGCCACACAGCCCAGACAATGCCCAGGAGCGGGTGCTGAGGACAGATTATGAGGAACTGAACAAAAATACAGTAATGCCGTTCCCGATATATCGTCTTGGCTTTCTGCCATCTGCCATTTAAAAATTTGCTCTGCCAGAGGTTAAATCCACCCCTTTGTATTTAATAGCCTTTGACRGCCTTGTCTGATACCTAATAACATTTTGAACACGCTTATACTTTCAGCACCCAAAACATCCCATGGCAGTGAGTCCCCCAATTTCGTTACAAGACGCAGGGAAAGTGTTTCCTGTGTTTTAAACCTGTTGTCCAGAAATTTCACTTGCATTCCCTCTGGTTCCTGCGTTATGGGAGACAGTGAGTTACTTGGTACAGACTGTTCCTGATTTTAAACATATCTGCTGTAATCCCTGTCAATCATCTTTTTCCTAAGCTAAAAGCCTGTTTAATCACCCGGTGCAGCAATCCCATCCCTCAGAACCCTCTGCTTTCTGTAGCCCAGCTTACTGCATCCGTTTGAAAAGGGATGGCCAGCACTGACTGCAGGATTTGAAATGTCAGCTCCCAGAAATTTATAAAAACCCCCAGTATTTTACTGTTAAGCATGTTACAGTTTCTAACAYGGTGTTTGCCTTTGTGTCTACCACAAGTTGACATAACTCAGGGATGGGGGGTTCTTTTCAGCAATAGTTCTTCTGCAGGAGTATTTTATCTTTTTGCCCATGCTGGCCAGCGCCTTCTGTGGTCACCACAAAATCCTGGTACTCACCAAAAGCCTTCTGCTATTTCAGGATTTGAACCTGTGACCCAAGTGCCATAATTGCTTCAAGGAGGTTACCAAGCCGGAGAGCCTTTCTAGTAAGTTTAGCGTGTTTGATCTCTAGTAATACTTAGAAAGTAAATAACAATGTAGTTGAAAAACAGCATTCATTCTGCCGCTGCAGACTGCGTATTTCACTCCCTTATTGCTTTTCCTGACACAGACTTGTACCCCCGTAAGACACACACCAAATTAGACACACAAATCACAGCCCTTTTGCCATCAGTTTGTCCCTAGAGCTCTCCGATATTTCGTCTTGCTGTGTTTAGCACAGTAAGTATTTTCATTTTTCAGAATTAAGAGATATCGGCTATCTGGTCACGGCAATATTTTTATTACCAGCACCTCTGCCTGCCATGCACCAGCATGAGCCACCTCCTCCTCCTCACRCATCAAACGAGACTGCAAGTGATTTGGGGAAAAAGGAAAAGCTGAGTGAGGGGGGGGTTACCATCAGTTTGTCTCTGAGGATTTGCAGGTGCCCTCTCCTCCCCGCAGTCACCGTGCCCAACTCCTTGCTGCACCGGCTGAGCGCTCGCTCTGCGATGGTGACATTTCCCTTTGCAGTCAGAAAAGAAAAGAAAAAACCAGCCCGTCCTGCAAAGGGCTACCTGCTGGCCAGTCTTCGTACAAGAGCTCCAGCGTGACAATCCTAAATTTCAAGTTTTTAGTTAGCTTAACCAACAAAAGCAACATAAACTGGGTAGAGCATCCCGGCGCTTCCTCAGGATGCAGGAACCCCTGAAGGACAGCCTCAGCGGGGCTCGCTCCAAATGAAGCAAGTTTGCCAGGGGCTCGTGTGCTGTGGGAAGAATTCACCCTCCCTGAACAAAACCGCAACTAAATATAAAATAGATGAAATATGAATAGAAAACTATACCCCCAGCTCAGAAGGCTGCTGCGTGGGTTAATCCAGCAGCGCCTCGGGAGTCCATGACCTCCGTAAATACTTTCCACCTATAACATTTGCCAACAGCATGTTTTGCAAAAGTTGCCCGGGTGCTTTTGCAAACATATACATATAACATTTCACCTTCAGGCTCTCAAACTGCAGCTGCCCAAGCGCAGAGACGCTATTTTAGCCATGCATGAGCAGAATATTGAGAAGTTTTACAGTCACAGCTTCCCAGCCGTGAGGACAGACCCAGCCCGCATAGTTCAGTCTTTAAGAGCTCAAACCCCAGCAAAGCGTGTATGGAAGGAAGCCGTGCAACGAACGCCCCATTGGATAATAAGACACCAAACTGGCTTTGCAAATGGCATTTTGTCCGAGAGAAATACTATTGTCGTCAGAAACAAACTAAGCTCAGGCACTGCTGCACTTGCAGTTATTCAGTAATGGGCTGAACTAAGCTGTATTTGCTAAAGCAATGAAGGGAAAAAGAACTAATCATCCTATAAATAAACCAGCTTATGCGTATTTAGTAAGTGTTTCTTGTTAACAATTCATTACTTTCCACACATAATTAAATAGCTCTTAATAAAAAAGGAGTTTTTTATTGGGCTGTCTTTAGACTAGCCCTATGGATATCTGAAGAAATGTCTGGAAGGTAAAACAAGCCGTGCTGGAAAAGAAAACGTTCGAACTCACAATAAAACTAGAAGAACCTCTGTACTTCTAAAGCTAGAAGAGCAAAAATCTACAGAAAGCAGCAAGTGATGACTGCTGGAAAATCCCTCCCGCCCTGAGCAGAGCCCTCTGCACAGCCCTCTCTCCTGCAGAAATCTTCCTTCTCCTGGATATGATATATGTGAAACGCAATATTTTATAGCTGTTTCTGCCAACTATGAAAAATGCACATACTTAAAATTAAGCATATGCTTGAATCCATCAGCTTCAATAGAAATTAAGCGTATGCTTTATTTTACCATGACTCTGATGAATGAAGACCATTCCATTTTATAAGCCAAGAAACAGAGAGGTGTATGAAGCGATTTGCACGGMGCCCGTGCTAGAGCTGAGCATGCAACCACAGCCCTTGGCACTGGGTAAAGCCTCAAGGCCAACACCAACTGCCTCAGGACACAAGACAGTCCCAGAATACCTCATTAATGACATTTTTCTGTGACTTAAAAACTCAGACTCCAGTGCATCCGGGGTTGGGTATCCATCCCTACAGAAGTTTTCTCCCCAACCTCTTTGCAGGTTTTCTCCTCCAGGCTGGGCACGTTTTCTGCGCAGGAGCACGTAGAGATGAACATTGCTGGTGAGTTTTGACCAATGCGTTTTTGACTCAGTAGCAGCCAGATTCAGTACCAGGGAGGTGTCTGTACATCAGGGCGGTCTGCAGGATAACCTCCTGTGGAGGAAACTTCAGACACCAGATCATAACTGCTTTATGGGAGCACGGTGTGACTATGACATTACTTGTGCTTCTCAGCAAGGGCACAGTAAGTGTTAAACTATGTCTGGAGTGGACCAACACCATAGAAAGTGCAGAATTAGCAGAGAAATAAGATAAATGGGAATTTTTGTGTGTGTACTAACACCAACCATTTCAAACACAACTGCCACATGGGATTAGGATCAGCAGAAGGGGAGCAAAAGAACTTCTCATTAGAAGGGAGGCAAGCTTCCAGATCCGAAAAACCCAGTTAATCAGAGTATCTCACTCGGGGACAGCATCGCTCCTGCTAACCCAGATGGACGCCAGGGATTACTTCTATCAGAGCTCTGCTCGGAGCATGGCATCCCTGGGATGCCATTCCATTGCCTTTGGACATTTTCCCTTTTCATCACTCAAACACTCGGTTCTCCATTTATTTACATCGGCTTTCAAGGCTGCGTAACCCCAACTTGCTCCAAGGACTCCCAGCCAGCGCCRGCAGAGCAGAGGTACAAAGCCCTTTGCCGTTTCTTCTGATGCTGGTTCCAAAGCATTTCTTTTACACACTCAGTCCTCCCTGGACAGCGTCTCCAAACAACAACAAATTTCCCCGGCCAGCGGCTAAAGCTGCGACACAACTGTGCCGTTTCAATAAAAATAGTAAACGTGTTGTCYTATTTCAATTTTAAGCTCAGACCGGCCATGGGCAAAAGTCAATCTCTTGGGAAAGCAAACGTTTTGAAGAAATTTTTCTTTTATTAGAAGCAGAGAGAATGTATGTACTTTCCAGAGGGGATGTCATCCTTTTAAAATGAATCTCTTTTGAAACAAAACAAAATGACAACCAACAGACAAAGCACACCGATGTCTTCTCCACCCATCATCCCCCAGCCTACACCCTCTTTCCCCAGGCTGTCCCAGCTCCCTGCATAGATGAGGTCCTCTCCCTTGCACGCTCTCTCTGACACACAAGCCACATATTTCACAGCCTGAACCCAGCCAGAGTCTGGTTCTCAGGCTTTCAGTCCATTTGCTCCAGTTTTAGGGCAGAGCAGACAGACATTACATRGAAGCACCAGCCACAGTCAAAACGCCTCCATTCTCCATGTTTTCTGTTTCACTGTTCAGCCGTTACCCTTTTAATGCACATAAATAAATGACTTTTCATTAAAACATCAGAAACAGTAAATACTTCTACCCAAATTTGAAAGAAGCAGTTCAGTAGACAGGACACAAACAACTAATGTTAGAAGAGAAAGATCAAATTCAAAGTTTTAAGAGAATAGGTCACACTCATTTAGCTTTGCTCAAAGTCGTGCTAATTCTTATGGTGCTCAGAAAACTTAGAGAAGAAAAGCTACGAAAGCAGACAACGTCTTCAGCTTTTGTAAGCCTGCCTGAAGTCAAGTTTCAGTAGTTTCCCGTAGTTTCAGCTGTCTGCCGCCAAACAGCCAGCCACCAAGTACCCCAGCAAGGGACGTGCAGGAGTACCTGTACTTCATTCCCGTCTCGGCTCGGACGGTCTCTTGCAGCGACAGCCCATGCAGGTGCAGGAACTTCTCCAGCTGCTTCAGCTCGGCGGCTCGGCTCAGCTTCCCCGGCCAGCCCGCGGCGGGAGGGCAGGCTCTGGGAACCACACTTTGCTTTTTACCTTTCAGGAGCGCTTCGCTCGGCTTCTGCAGGCTTGGCTTGTGGGGTGGGATATCCGCACAGGCGGGCTTGTACAAATGCATGGTCCACAGGCGGAGCTGCAAAGAGAGACCCTCAATGCCCAGCAGATGCTGGAGTGTGGGGTCCTCAGGAGCTTCCACCCTACAGTCTGCTGAGAGGAGAGCCCAGTGCCATCACACTCCCACCAGTACAAGACGGTATGAGCTGGGTGGTGTTGCCCAAGAGGACCACAGGACTATGGAGCGGTATTTTTCTCCCAGCCATTCTTTATATTATTGCAACTGGCTCATTTTAATTGATGCCCAGGGTGGATTCTGGCCAAGATCAGCAATCTTGGTTCATCTGCTGAAACCTATAATGGTCAAGTACTCCAAGGGATAAGGACTGCCAGTGGGAATAGAGCACCGACCCCGTTTCCCAGGTCTTATATTTAGATAATGAGAAATATTTGTTTAGGATTCAATCCAAGGCCAATAAACGTAAAACAAATATTCTCACAGGGTTTATTTCAGGCCTTGGCCTGGACAGATGAATGCTGCAAGCATCTCTTATGCAAGTCATTAAAACATTTTGTTTTCTCATAGTCCATTTTAAACTCTCACAGCTCAGGTTACCCGGTCTGTAAACTTCCCCAGTATCTGCAGCCTCCTGGGGCTTTGACAATTAATTAGAAAACAAAGGCTACAGAGCAGTCAAACACCAAGACGAAAAAAATAACCTAAAAACAAACAGACATGGGAAATACTTGAGAAAGAAATGGACTACGGGCATCGGAGCCGGGGCAGGGAAGGAGCACCAGTTTTCGGGAGGCTGCGTGCCCCCGCCGGAGCCTGTGCGTGGATGGAGAGGGGCTGCGGGAGGGGAGCTGGCAAAGCCCCCCGAGATGCCACCAGCTGCTACAAAACCGCCAGCTCCACAGAACTGGGTACCTGTCGGCACGGGGCAGCAGGTGAGGACACAGGTACATGTCTGAGCACTATGCCTAAAAATAAACGTACCAAACCAACAAACAGTTATTTCACCACTGCTAAAGAGCAAACAAAAAGTCTCTGGTTCTCAGGGTCTTCATCCCTGAGGGGTGATGGGAGAAACAGCACAGCTTTCGCGGCATCACCAAAGCCAGTGCACGAGGGCATCCAGCGCCCTCCGGTCAAGATAGCATCCAGGAGGACCACAGTAACCTTTTTGGGCCAACACCAGCTCACAGCGAACACATCATGACAATGTGTGACACACACCATGGAGGCAGATTTCTGAGGCTCTTCTATTTTAAAAACTCAACCCATTTTCTGACTATCATTTCAATCCCCAATACATCGGAAAAATAAGTTAAACAATCAAGTGATGGATGTATCATGAACTCAACTAATCCTTAAATCTTTCAAAGCAGATAAACAAAGACTGATTCCAAACCCAGAACATATTTTAAAAGATTATAATTCAATGTCACAGCGGGGAGTTTGGCATGGACGTTTGGATTACCCGGTTATTCTTTCTCTGCAACTGTTGTGTCAGAGCCCTGAGGGCACTAATGGACCTCCATGTCCCCGCTGTCCCAGGCTGGGGCGGTGGGAGGGGCCCTGCCCTGCCGCCCCGGGACCCCCCAGCCCTGTGGTACCCCGACACACTGCTGCCTGAAGATGGGGGATCCTGTTCTCATGGTGCTGACCCAGTCGAACCATCAACGGTGGGGTTCAGGCGGTGCTTTCAAGCTCTACTCTTCGAAACACAAGTACACTCAATGGAGGGAAACGTGCCCTGCGACTGCAGCCGTGCCTGCCTCGTAGGAGCCGTATTTTTTCCTCCCAGCAGCATAACGCCGAAGGCTGTAGCTGTGATGTCTCCCGCAGCTGCCTTGCAGCAGGCGTGGACAGGTCTGCAGCAACGCGCTGTATCTGAGCATGGTTCGTTCGGCTGGAACTCCTGACTTCTCCCTTTATTCACCCTCATCCCTGGCTCCTAAAATAAATCCCCCTTTTGTTTTACCTCCTGTCAGATCCAGCTCTCTGCTCATCTATAATGCAAGGTGAACCAATGGCAAAGAAATATTTCCACAAGCTCTTCTGAATTTTTTTTAGGCATAAGGGTTTCACTGGTTTGGAGTTTTAGGGGTTTGAACAGATCAGCATCAGTAGAAACTTGGCTTTCCCAAAAGTTATTCCCCAGTGCTTTGCTTTTATAGCGCTGTTTAACACCACAGGTGCCTGACCACGGGCTGGGGTGGCCGAGGAGCACTGTGCCCAAGAATTGCTCAGTCTTAGTCTACAGACCCACTCGTATTCCCTTCATTGTGCTCATTAGACATTTCTGCACTTAATAACTACTTGCTCCATCTCTCATAGTTTTATCTTGTTTTCCTTTCAGTTATCCTGTTTCTAATTTTTATTCTAATGACATTTTAATTAATTTCTAATCCCAGCGTGTCTGCAAGATCTCAGTTTGTGCCAGGCACTTCAGGCATCCCCCTTCTGTCCGGGATTAGGGAAGATCTCACCCGACTTCTCAGCTGAAATCCCCGCTGTTACTGATGCAGTTGCGTAGAGCTGGGCAAAACGCTGAAACCCCTTTGGAAGCAGCCCTGTCCCTCGAGGTGAATTAAATATACAGCCCCCCTGTGCCAGTCCCCGAAAGCGCCCTGAGCGAGCACAGTCACCCCGTCCCCGTGATGCTGCTGTTTGGGGACGGCGGGACTGAGACAGCAACGCCAGGCAATTCATATTTAGGTTCCTATTTCATTAAGGGTCTTACTCAGCGTGGGAGATTAGAGAGTCGCACGTCTAATTTCCACTAATACCAAGGTCCCCTTATATTTTTTTAAAGCAGCAAGGTCAGATTCTGGAGGCTGCGACATTTAAGACAGATGGAATGAGAAATTCAGCAGCTGCAGGTGTCCCCTCCGGAGCGGCTGGTTCCCCGGCTGACCCACCACCGCTGCCCGGCTCCGGGGAGGGAAGGGGGAGACGGGGACCCGGGGCCAGCGGCACCCAGCAAAGGCTGTCCTGCCATTTTCTCCTGTCACCCACGCAGTCCCTGCACAACAGCAGCAACTTTTCAACTACATTGAAACGAAACTACAGTCACTTGGACAACACAGCTCGTGAGAAATAAGGCTGAATAACCACATGCAGTTTGTGCCGAAGAAGTTACGGAAACTAAGAAACAAGTTGGCAGAATTTTCAGCTCTGTAACGCACATCCATCGTGGTGCAGGAAAAAAAACCCCGAATAATCAGAAAACTCAGACTCGTAAAGCCAAAAAGCTTTCTATTATTATTATCATCACCACCACCACCACCATCATCATTTCCTGGAGTGCAAATTGCTGCTGTCCGAGCAGCCAGGGGTACGTACCTGTGGGGCATCCCGGTGGTGTAGGCGATGGTGTACTCGTGGGAGAGCTCGCAGACCCGCAGGTACCAGTTCATCTCCAGCTCCCGCAGCAGAGCCAGCCGCCGGGCACGCTGCTGCGGCTGGCCGGCCCGGGCTCGGCCCTCCTTCCCGCTTTCCGAGGAGCTCTTCCGGGCTCTCTCCCTGCTCCCCAGGGAAAGCACTGACTGCTTCCTCAGCTTCAGGGCTTCCTCGGCATTTTTATTCCCCACGGTCCCCGTGCGTGCTGCCAGCATTCTGCGTCCTGCCTCGGTGCGAAGGCAGCACCCCCAGCACTAAGTCGCTGCCCTCAAATCATTTAAACTGGTTTTCAGCAYGCACTTTCCTCCCTCTATAACCTTGTGCCGGCCACAAAGCTGTAATTAGATATGTGTCTGCGGAGCTTAACCAGAAAGAAGAGCTGCAACCTTCTCATGGAAACATCTGTAGCAGCTTCCCGCTTGCCGGGCTTCGTTTTGCAATGAATAAGGAGGACAGTTCTTAAAAAACAACATATAAACACGTGCAAAGCAGTGCACCTAAACTGGACTTGTACAGAACAAGGTATTTAGATGGAAAGTAGTGGAAAAGAAGGTCCAGCTCGCTAAAGCTGTAAACATCGGAGGGCTCCAGCCAGCGTAGGTGAAGTCACGCGTGTGCTCACCTCGACGGCAAACCCGCAGCCACGTGGGCTCGCCCRAGCAAATTGCAGTGCGGTTCCTGCCGGATGCGGCCTTGGAGCATCAGCGTCTTCACCGACCCGGCCACGTTAGAGCTGAGCCGGCCAGTCCATCCYTCCTCCTCCTCCCATGTGCAGTGCTCCAACTCCTCAGGTCGCCCCGTCCGGCAGGAACTTCCATTCTCCAAGGGATTTGTAGAAATTCAGGGACTTGATCACCCTAAAGATGAGAACGAAGTTATGACTTTTCCTGATTCATTTGTTTGCTGAACAAAGGGTGTTTTGGGAAAATGCATGAAAGGAGTGGATACTAGAATTGAATTAATTTCCCTCTCTGGTTTGAAATGTAAAAGCTGATACGGAGATTACAGCACTAATCACAGCAGCCACTTTAGGAGCACAAACATATCCTTGTTTGGAAAGAGAGGCAGGCAAAGAGGAAAAAAAGCCCTCTAAAGACAAGCAGGATTTTAAAGCCATTGCATTGAAAAGAAGAGTAATCCCCCACCCATGCCCTGCGCGGAGGACGTCTGCGTCTCACAGGGAAAGGCAACTTGCAAGCAGTTGCAGAGGGATCAGGGGGCTGGATGAAGAGCTTCCCCGAACCAGGGAGAAGGGACCTCTGGAGGTCTCTAGCCCAGTCTCCCACTCACAGCAGGTCTGTCACCAGCCCTAGATGAGTTTTCCCACCCGAGTCTTGCAGACCCCCACGGCTGGAGACTCCCCCAGCCCTCCGGGCAGCCTCTTCCCGCGCTGCACCACCCTCTGCTGAAAAAGCTTTTCCCAAYGTCCATCCCGAAGCTCCCAGGCTCCAAGCTGTGGCCGGTGTCCCCTGCCTTACCACCTGCCACTCCTCGGGAGACTTTGGATCCACCACCTTCCTCTCTCCCCTCCAGGCACCCCCAGACCGCTGTGGGGTCCCCTCTCGGCCAGCCGGGACCAGCCCGGCTCCGGCCACCCCTCCTGGACCTGGGTCCCTCCAGCCTTTGGCCACCCGGGCAGCCTCCGCCAGGTCCCCCCCAGCCTTCGGGAGCCTCCTGAGCCAGACACGGTCCCGGGTGAGGTCTGCTGGCCGTGCTCCCCCCGAGGAGCCTGGCGTGGGGATCGTCCTGGCTCACCGCGTTTCAGGATGTGCCCGCAGTAAAGAAAAGCCCTTTTTAGGTGCTTTTTAAGAAAGCAGTTCCGTTCCCTTTGGGAAGAAGTCCTATAAAATTTACCTTCCACAGAAACTGGTGTTATCCAACCTATTTAGCAAAGATGGCACTAAAATGTTATCTGGAAATTTTGCAAAACTCTAGAAAAATGACTCAAAATTTGAGCTGTTAACAAATTCTGGTTCTGTGCCTGTTCTAAAACATTACCTCGTTTGCCATTAAGCTTTCTAGCACTTCCCAAAAAGGAAAAGGTTTCCAGCAGCTCCAGAAGCCTTTAAATCAACCCTGAGCAGCTGAAGTAATATATACTTATTTTACAGATACCTAAGTTCAAGYCTTATAAGATTCTTCAAGTTCTTTCACTTGGAAGTTGGCTAACAAAAGCAAAATAAAGTTCCTAAATGGTTGTATAAAAGGCATATTGTGCTTACTCAGCCTTCCATGTTTATCATTTCCTTAACCACAGAAACACCCTGTTGTTCCCAAAGACCTTAAAGGGTATCAGTCACCTTAAAAGTAAACTAAATTAAAAGCAGATGCTGACAGTTTGTTCCTCTCTAAATGGAGCATTGTTGGTCATACAGCAGGCTATTGTGAGGGGAGATGTTCCCATAATGTCTCATTTAGGTAGGTAACGCTATCGGATATTGTCTCTTGGATGATTATATATTCTGGCAGGTAAGGAGATCCTGGCTCACCTTATAAAAAATGCAGAAAGATTGCTTTCCTGAAAGCAAAGCTAGCCAGCTGGCTTTAAATATTGATACCGCATTTCTGCGGCTGTATTGAAATACTCGGCAGCTCGCCGAGCGAGGGTGACCGTGCCGTGCCGGAGCAGCACGGAGGCTCTCCAGGGGCTGCGGGCAGCCCTGGGGCATCTCCYGGAGGGGACGAGCCCTCTGCCCCACGAGCATCTCACCCAGCCCCCCGCGGCACCAGAATCCTCTCCCACTTGGGTACTAACAGACCAACATCCCGCTCGTCAATACTGCTAGACCAAGACTAGTCAGCCCCTATATTATTTCCCAGACGAGGGCTGGTGATTAATCACTAACCCGTTTTGCATGAGCTCCCTTCCTGCAGGGAAAGAGGGGAGAAGGCAGCGCCTGGGGGGATGCCTCTCCCCACACCCACTGGGTACCCGCGGGGTATGGGGCCGGGGTACAGTGCCCTGGCGAGCCAAGCTTCCAGCGGATCCCTGCTCGGGGCTGGGGGCACTGCCTGCCTTTTATATTGCCTTTTCCAGGCCATCATTGGTTAAAGTGATAAGCTGTTCTAATTATGTATTTCTAACTTACTTATACACTGTATAAATGTTTTCTATACATGTTTATGAGCTCTTTACTTGCAACTTACTACAAGTTACAACTTACTATTGACGCTCTCACTCCAGGCTTTGAAAATTTCTATAGCTCTTCTTAAAACGCTTTATAAAATTTGATTTTTATTCCAGCTGCTGTCCCTAGAGTTGGACACACGATAGGGAAACCGTCTCCGTGCTGCCCTCCGCAGAAGCACCCCCACCTCCCGGTGGGGTCCCCCCCGCCCAGCCCTGGCACGGCAGGTCCCGGGGCTCAGCTGGGTCCCCAGCCGCGGCGCGGCCCCCGCCAAGTCCCTCACRGCCCCAGCAGCGGGTGGGTTAATATCTCCGCTGCCCAGCGTAATGCCCTGCACTTATCTGTATTAAATGCACAATCCCGAGCTGTCTGGAGCGAAGGGAGGTTACAGCAATAACAGGCRGTGCAGAGGTACAGAACAGCCATTAAAAAAACCCAAACAATATTGTTCGTGACGCCAGTTGGAAAGCAGAACGTTCCCGTAACGCCCAGCCTCGCCACCTCCAGGATCAGAACACGGGTTTAATACATTTTCCTCTGGCTCAGACACCATTTTAGTCAAACCTCCTATTTTTCAGATTCAAGTAAGAGAAGCGTTTCTAAAAACCTCCAGTAGATGTTTTCTGCTCAGAAAAGCATTAGGTTCCCATGATGAATTAGGATACTTCACACAGTTTGCATTTTTTAAGTTTTTTTAAAAATCTCTTAAGCAGTTTTCCATCAAGATGTGCATTTCTGTTAAATCTGTGTGCTGGTCGACAAGTGCCTCACAACGTTATGCAAGGAAAGTCTGCCCTGATCCTCTTCACAAGAAATTTATTTTGCCTCATTCCAAACTGAAGGAGCACAGGATGAGAATTCTGACCCAGTAATTCTCCAGCAATTCTACTAAAACTCATTTAAAATTCATCCTCTTTCAAAATGATCTTAAAATCCACCCTAGCTTTTCAGATCCCACTCTAGCCTCTTAAAAAAGGTATTCCTCAAAATTTTTCAGCTATGTATATATTCACCTAAAATCTATTTGCATACACATATAGCTCATCTCAAGCAGGACAAATTAGCAGCCGCTAATAACCTGGAAGGTCCTACTTAGAGGTTTTTAAGCAGAAAAAGGCAAGCCTCACACAGGTACAGACTGAGTTGGAAAATACCTGTAAAGTATGTAAGTAAACATATATATTTCGTCCCGTAGGAGCACAGTAATTTTCAAATGCATGATCCAATTAACAAGAGTCTAAACGATAGCCTTTAGGCCAACGGCACTGCTGCTCCATCCTGTCTTCTACTTAAGGTAATTGAAACCCCATCAGGGAAAGGTTCATTAAGTGGTTTTAAGTGGTTCACCCTGCTCTGGCAGCATTTAAACGTAGTGACTTATGAAGAGCACGACCAGGGAGAGCCTCGACTCCCTCCCGCCCTGCTCGGCCAGCAGCAACCGGCTTTGTGCCCGGGACGGCAGCGTCGGCCCCGCTCCGGGCACAGAAGCCTGCGGGCAGCGCCTGCTGCGGGCAGGAGACAACGCAGCGTGGGCAGGAGACGCACGGGCATCCTCTGCAAACGTGCTTCCCCRCAGCGCCTGCAAAGAAAGCCCGAGGGACGCCTCCGAGCTCCTCTCCTGATCCACCGTCACATTTCTTAACTTCTGGAAGTGCACTGGAGTGACCCCTCTGCCGTGGTCAATACTGGCATCCCTGAAGGCGACAGGGAGGATCCCAAATCAGCCATTTCAGCGTGCTTCCAAATATAGGCAAGCTCTCCAAAAAATTCGGCGTGGCAGGTCGGGCATTCCCTGCTGTTTTCATCCTCTCTTGGAATCARCTGGGAAGGGAGCTGGCATCCCGTCAGCCCTCACGGGGTGGAGGAGCAGCCCTCCCTCGGTTCATTCCTCTATTCACAGCAAGCAGGCACGACCTGGGAAACAAAGGCCAGGTTCAAAATGATGTTTAAAAACCACTATGTATCTGCATCAGGTTTCATTTAGTTTTTATAACTATTCCTTGGCTCCCCCCTCGGTGCTCTGGTCCCCCAGCCATGCCAGCTCTGCAGGTTATCCTCCTCTGCAGGTCAGCCCCCCAAAAAACCCCTAAATAAGCAGCAGACAGGGGCCAAGACCCTCCTGGCTGCTGGGGAGCAGAGCCCAGCGTTTGGGGGAGGAAATAGGAGAAAATAGCTGTATCTCAGGCATCACTGGATAACCAAGAGTTAGCTATATCTATATACTTGGGGTTTTAAAGAGAAATTTCAGCATCCAATACAGCAGAAACTGGTATTAATGTATTTCCACATATCCAGCCCTCTCCTGGCAGGGAGCACAAAAGCATTTCATCTCCCGGCTTGTGGGAGAGCCCCGAGTTTTGACACCCTGCTCCCACCCCGGGAGCAGGGAGCAGAGCATTCCAGGTGTATCTCCTGGGGAAGGAGCGTCTGGTTTCTCCATGTTTCTCAGACCTGCTGGCAAATCTTCCCCGGCACGTGGGGGAACCGGAGGTGAACTGCCTCCCCTTGGATTTATCGCACGGGATAGAAACCCGGTGCCGTTAGCAGAGCCGGGGATGGGCACTCCTGCGCAGGCTGAGCAAGCCCGGCTCGTGCAATGAGCTACGTGACTGCCGGGCACTGGCTGCCTACAGATTCCCTGCTCATGTGCTGGGAGAGGAACTCCAGCCCCTGCAGACAAGCGGATCTCAGATCAGCCATCACACCCACAACCAGCCGTGTTGCCTATTTCTGATCCATTGCTGACCCACACAGGACAGAGGGCGGCACTGCCCGCCCCAGCTATCGCCGTGCCCACTGTCACCCGGGGACGGTGCCGGGGAGGGCATCTCAGCCGGCCCGTGGGTAATTACAGCCACTTGCAATTTGCTGCTGTATTGCTATGTTCCTCTTCTGTCCAGATTTATTACATCTGATTGAAAGACCATTACAATTAAAAATGGCAGAGGGTAAAAAGCGCTATATTTCTTCATGGAACGGAGGTGGAGCAGTTGCATGTTGCAGCATACTCCATAAATGCCAAAGACAGCCCCTGGGAAAGCTCCCAGCTGCCTCCTTGAAGGGCGTAAGGGAGCGGAGCAGCTCGGGGAGCACAGGATCGCATTCAGCTTCAAGTGAGTCAATCTGAGGAAATTAAAAAACTGAAGTGGAAGTAGGCTCTCTTCAGCCTTTTATCTTCTCAAATAATTTTTAGCTATAATCTTGGAGCCAAATACCAGTCCTATCACACCCAAGCAAAAAGAAGAATTCCTGGGTATGTTAATTAACATATTTTTTTCTCCTTGCTGAGTCTTCAGTGAGATCACCGACGCGCAGCTTTTCTGGGTTTGCTCTGGATTGCACCGAGAGCAACTAGCGATCAAGCAATCCATGATTAGAAAGGGGAAGATTTTCCAAGGTTGAGGGGAATTCAGGTGTTCAGACCTTTCTGGAGGCGAGCGGCTGCCCAGGGCAGGCAGGCGAGGGAGGTCGTGCCTGCCTCTGCTCTTGGACACGTGCACCAGCCTTTGAAGCCTGACGATCCCCTGATCGTTCAGCATCTGCTTTCACACATATGAAAAGGTGCAGAACCACCCACGTTGTTCTTTACTTTTCTGCATAAATTTCAGACAAAAAGGCTGATCCGCTTTAGTCGACAAGGTTTTGAGCAGTTAATTCCCTGCTGAGCAGCTTTAATGCTCCAAGGATGCATTTAAAATTCTTCCTGGACAGGTTTGTGTGCTTGGAGGATTGTATTTGGTTTCCAGAGGTGGAGAGCCCCAGTCGGGGGTGGCAGCGAGCCCCAGCTCTGACTGCCAGCTGAATCCATGGGATGGACCAGACGCGGAGCATTGAGCTGCCACCTCCCCCCCAAAAACAGTGGCCAGGAGCCCTGTCCCCAYGCCTGCTCCTCCTGGGCCGGTGCTGCCGGAGCAGCACAACCAGCACATCCATCGGAGAACCCGCACGATGCCGTTGCGTTACCATGGCAATCAGCACTACAGAAGTGACTAAAAATAAATGCCGGCTCCGCAAAGCACAAAAGATCGTCCTGAATCCAAACCCTGACTCAGCCACCTTCAAACCTGGGTGTGCGTGGTGCCGGGTCCCCGCTCGGCAGCCACCCCCCTTTGCACAGCAGGGACATTCCCCCCGTTCCCCTGCAAAATTCAGCGCGGAGCGGCGAGCTCCCTGTTGCACAGGTACAGTGTCTGCTTCAGTCCCGGTCTACCACTGAGCTCTGCCACCGAGACTGTCTGGAGCTCCGCAGCAGCAGGTGGGCATCTCTCCAGAGCCCTCACGGGGCTGCGGTCATCAAGAAAACCTCATTTTTTTTTCCTCTAAAAACCCGCTGATTACCACTACATTCCCAACGTCCTGAGCAGCATCCACCTCCACGCCAAGAAACCCGGACAGCTGGGCAAGCCCCAGGCAGATCAGACATGAAAAGATAAGCTGGGCACTTATAAGTGACCTGTCGCATGTCACCTTGCCCAAACAATAACAAAAATTAACCCACGCAGCGAAGTGCAAGAGCAGCACTGAATCACCAGGGTACACCTTAAAGTGGACCCAAAGGATAAAAGCTGCACAAGAACGTAAGTCCTGGGCATAAAACCCGACGTGTGAGCGCTGCCTGAACAAGAGCCAAGCACCACCGCGGGCAGAGCTGCAGGACGGGGAGGCCACGGTGGAGAAACGCGCTGAGCTTCCCTTTCCCCTATGGCATCGCAGGTTTCCACCGGGGAAACAACAGCGCAGGGACTCCGATGTCCGTGGCCGGGTCACGGTCCCCGCAAGCCCACGGTCGGATGGCAGCCCACGTCAGAGCACGCTGAATTATGTATGGCTGCTTTGAATTATTTCTTCTTTGTTAAGGAAAGCGTGTGCACAAATATGTTGGCAAACACCCTCTTCTGCAGGGAGGGCGAGCCTGGCCCCCGGGGAGCAGCAGGGCTGGGGGCTCGGCCCGGGGCAGCCGGGGGGGACAGTCCCCAACCCCACCCCAGGCACGGCCCCTCAGCTACCGGACCCTGTAAGGAGCAGAAACTGTTTCTCTTTAATTAACATTTCTCTTAATTAACATATGATTCAAACTCAGGCTGTCCATGAAGCTTACGCTTCCCCCAGACCGTTTTTCCATGTTTTTTCACCCTAAAACACATTTAAAAAGGAAGAAATCCTGCAAGCAGCTTTATATTGGCCTTTGTATCCCAAACCACTCTGGGGAAGGATCAACAAGAAAAATATCCCAGCCCTAAGGGGGCTCTTGAACACACATTTAAATCAATTACATCCATAAAAAAGGAACCTGTGGGAGTAACAGGGCACAACGCGCAGCTAACGAGCCTGAAGCGAGGGCGCTGGCGGAGCCCCAGGTAGCCGCAGCCTGCGACGGTGAGGTGGGAAGCACTCAAAGCACGCCCTGCCTCCCCACAGCTAAACCAACCGTTGGAAGTTGAATTATCTGTATCGTTCCCACTCCCTCGTGCTAAAAACCTACCACCTTTCCTCTGAAGCCACCAGCGGCGAGGCGGATGATGTGGGAAGCGCAGCCCTGGGGAGGACCTCCCGTTCCAGCCCCCTCACCCACCGCCGCTGGGATTTGCTTCTCTCGAGACAGGATTAGGGCAAGAGAAATATCCCACCCAGCTGCTTCGTGTCTGGGCTCCCCCACGCAGCCTCGGCGGCTCTGCCGGCACCGCAGCTCTCCGACGGAGAGGGCAGCGTGCCCCCGTGTTCGCAGCCCACTCCCCACGCGCCCGCAGAGTGGGGGGACGGTCCCTGGGAGCCGCGTGGCGAGGAGGGGGGTGTAGCTGGGGTTTCTCCCCTCACTAATGAAAGCTTTTCATGAGCCTGGAAATATTTCCTAGCAGAATTCCCACTGGATGCCTGGTTCCTCCGTGATGCCTACAGAACAAAATCAACATTTCTGCGTGTGGTTACGCACCCTGCTTTGGGGTGGGTTTGTTTGGGGTGGGTTTGTTTGGGGTTTTTTTCGTCTGCCTGACCTTTATGAGTTTAGGATGTCATCTTCCAGGACTGCCTTTGCTGTATTCAAAACCAGTGCGAGCAAACCCATAAAGGTATCAACAGTGCAAAAGCCAGCCAACTCATTCAAATGTTAAAACTATTCGGTTTTGTAATGAAGTAATTAAGTTACAGCACTGGTTCAGTTTTCTGCAGTTCATGTTCAGGCAATTAAAGAACCAGAAATAATGCATTCCCCTCGATGGGATGCAGTTCACCTCCGCACATCCACGGACACGGTTATCCTTGGGACAGCAAGAGCCCTTTGTCTCAACTTCTCTGCTGTGATGAGATGCGTGAAATTCAATGGGAAATTAAATTTAAGAAGGAAGAGCCGCAATGCACTCTGAATCTGATCTTTAGGTAGAGACACGGAAGCGGTCTAGCTGCGACGCTGTGCTTCACGATCCCGCTTTACTCCTTTTCGTATGGCTTTCTTCACGTTGACATGTTAGCCAAGTGGGTTAATGGCCTGAATCTCATTAAAGTCAGTTGCAAACAGCTATTACATCGTTGCACAATAGTCTTTTTGCAATCTGCCTCTAATTCAGCAAGGAAGTAAGCCAGACACGAGAGCAGCCCCACGGCAAGYGCTGGGGAAGCGCAGCAGCACGTCCGAGCAGCGGGGAGCCCCGGCCCCCGCCCGAGCGCTGCCCGGCAGCCGAGCTGCAGCCAGCACCAACCTCAAATTCAAAGTTATAAACCTCGCTTTGGAGCTGTGTTCACTGTAAAATGCAGTAGAAACATTTTAAGAGAGAAGCTTTTTGTTCTATTAGAAAGATTGTTACTGGACTAAGGTGAAGCAAGAGAGAGAGAAGAAGGATTCCTTTAAATAAAGCCAGCCCAGGGCAAGAACAGCAGCCCCAGAAATAGGTGCCCTGCTATTTGAAGTAACTTAACTGATACAACATCACTAGAAAACTAATTTAAGTATTTTTAACTGAGGAAATGAAACCAGGGGAAACTCCCAACGTGACACAGAGGGTACCGTGCTGCGGCGTGCAGGATTGCAGGAACAGCCTGTGCTGAAAAGGTAAACAAACTTCTTCCAAATCTGCAACAAAAAAATCCAGTAATCCAAATTCCTTTTCATTTTGTGAACTTTCTGAAAAAGCTTTTGTGGAAAACATTCTGGCTTCATTTCTGCAACCGTTCTTTCCCCGGCTGCTTTCACGCTGCAAGGGGTTGCTCCCACTAACTTACTTGTTGCTGGAACACGGACCCCGAGCACTCCACGCTCCCTGGGTGGACGTGGGGCCGCACCCAGAGCCGGCGGGATGCGCTGGTGGCACCGCTGGCCCTGCTGCCGGGAACTGGGAGGAGAGAGCCGAGGAGCGTCCCTGCTCCCCGCCACCCGGGCTCCCCAACGAGCGCAGCCGTCACCTTGCTCAAAACCACCCATGCTGCATCCCCAGCTCCCAAAGCACCTCGGGGTGATGTTCAGTCAAGACTCACATGCCGTCCTTACCTTGGATCCTTCCCGCTGCTTCTCTGTGAAATCCCTTCATGCTCTCCTGAAAGGCTGGAGACTGCACAGAGGGTTTTGCCCCGGAGTCTCCATCACTGCTGAGCTATGGAAGAAAAACATGCAAAATGAGACAGTTGTTTTGAAGACTCCCTACATGAAGACAATCTCTCCAGAGAAGCAAAGCCCTGCAGTCTCTACGAGGTACGTTGGACCCAAGCGTGGGGCGACGGCTGCAGCTCCAGCTGCTGAGGCACAACAGGAGACGGAGCAGAGGGCTGCCAGCAGCGCTGCAGCCACTCAGAAATACTGCTGGGGGATCTGGAAAAGAACAACTTGCTATTGCACTCTTTGGGGGATAAGGGTTTATTTACATCAGAGATCAGGGAGCAGATCGTAAGCAGTGGCTCAAATTGAACCCCGCTCCCTCGGTGCCCCCGAGCCCCCGGCACAGCCCGAGCACAGGCACTGCCCACGGAGCCAGAACCTCCGCGGTGCTCGAAGCCAAATCATTTATACCGAGATCACGGCTGTCGGGTTTGTTTACTTTTGATTACAGCGTGTAGCTTGTGCACTGCAAGGAAGGGTCTTTAAGCAAGATAAATGACCGGTGCCCACTCGCCTCTCCTGCAGGTGACAGCAGCTCCTCGTGACTGCACACAAAGGTTTTCTTCGTAACCCTTATCTCGGCTGCCTTTTTCTTTTTAGAAGGGAAATTTGCATGCGGTCTTAAAACTGTGACCTACTRCTAAAAACAAAACCCCAGCAGCAGAGGTCTGCCACAAAACCAGCTGCAACCCCAATGCAAGGAGGTGCTGGGGGAGTTTCCCACTAGGACACTGCAGGCCACCAGCGCCCCGAGGGCCAGAGCAGCCTGTCCCCCTCCCTGTGGGCATCACCAGGTTCGGTTAATTAACAGGGCTGCTAGAACAGAGCCCTAGAAAAGGCTCGATACACATTTTGAGGAAGAAGTTATATTTGCCATAGCGTTATCACACTACAAAAGCACGCACGAGAGAAGTACCATGCCGTACCCCGTTACTCTGCAGCGGGGTGTCCYGTGCTGTGACACGGCAAGGGAGAGCCGTGCCCCAGCAGGGACGACTCCGTACCCCAGGACAGTCCGCAGCCAGAAAGCACAACTGCCACAAAACAGCTTTTTCAACCCAAAACGGACAATCCATTTATAATGTAGTTTTCTACATGTAAGCCCTAAAAAATAAGTCACACCGATGTTCAAACATAATATTTTTATTTGTGGATAAAAATTAAGGCTCACAGTACTTTATCATTTCACAAGCAGAAAAATGTTAAAAATTGAGAATGATGGGGAACGTCCCCAATACAAATTCCTCTAACTGCTGACATGTTTTACTGAAGACTCGAGGTGAACAATTGTACAGGGGAGCTACAGTTATTAGTTTGTAAACTAGGTGCTAAATATATGTTGTTGTTGGGTTGGTTTTTTTTTTTTTTTCTTTTTT